>JBBPMC010000239.1:0-24598 GCA_038090115.1 Strobilomyces echinocephalus | reverse complement strand
TGAGCGATTGAATCCTGCATCTGGCTAGCTTCATCACGCTCTCGTGCCACATTGGTCCCTGCACCTATGGGGGAATCGACATCTGGGAGTTCGGCATCAGTATCCTCACTGTCCTTGCTGTTTTCATTGCATGATTCATCATCCTCAATCTGTAATTCACCATTCTCTGTTGATTCATGGATTTGGATGAAGTTGTGCAGTGCTGCCAATGCTGCTGGCAAGCGTGCTTGGTATTCTAAGGCATATTCGAGCGGGAGGAGAAGGATTCAAAAGCGACGCTTTAAGATGCCGAAAATGCATTCAATAACATTGCGTGCTGATGCGTGGCAAAGGTTGAACAGTTCCTCTTTGTTTCGTGGCGTGATAGAGAATTGTGACAGTTGCAGAAAGATGTCAAATGACCCAGACTTACCTCTTGCTTGCCCGAGCCCATTCTGCAAGGTGATAACGAATCCCTCGATATAGGACTAACAAGTATGGTTGCAATGGGTAACCAGCATCTGCTAAAAGGTATTTTCCGTGAGGGATGCGCAGATCTTTTGAGACCGCGTCATCATAAACACGTGCATCTGTCGGACTGCCCTCCCAGCCAGTGAGAGCATACACAAAACGAAGATCAAAATCACAGATGAACAGCGCATTTTGAAACAGAAACCCTTTGCGGTTGCGGAATGATTCACAACTGTGTGATGGGGGGGCAATAGGGATGTGACTTCCATCAATGGCTCCAATCGCATTGGAAAAATAGGGAAAGAACTTGGGGTTGTTTTGGATCTTGTGGTGGATAACATCCCCAGTCGGGAATTGGACATACTTCACATAGAGCAGTGGGTTGGAAAGAGCACATAGAATTCGTTTGAAGTAGCTGGAATCAATAAATATGATACAAATGCGATAATAAAAAGAACACATACCGTGATATGGTCTCATTCGAGCGCTGAAAATGCTCCCCAACATGTCTTGTTGTAAGGCCGGTTACGCAGGTGTATAAAAAAATCGCAAGTTATTCTTCGAGCGTGACATTTCGGGAATCCTTGAGTCCTGAGGCACGGAGATCCATGACAAGCTGTAAAAAAGTGTCTCTTTGCAGACCAAGCTCTGACTTGATGCAATCGGGATGACCACAGATGAGTTCGAGGACCCACTGATGGCCTGATAGCGCTGAAGTGTGATATGGAGTAGTATTGTTGATTCCACGAAGAATGTCTGCGAGTATTGAGATGAGAATTGTGATCAGATTGAGGATGCGGAATATAAGCTGCCGACGAGCATTGGAATTGACTATGAGGGAAGATGTAGTGATTGTTGTTGACGATGACATGGACATAGGTTACTTCAGCCTCTGCCCCAGCGCCGGAGCACAATGCCGAGTTCACACACACTAACCGAACAACAATAGCAGACGCGACCGCCATCCGAACAAGCTCTAAGGCCAACCCAGCCTAGATTCCAACTACTCTCTTCACTCCTCCATAGAGCTCTTAGTTGCCAAGTGGTAACCTGAGGACTTAGGTCTAAGGGTTGTATCAGCATCAGCATCGTGTCAATGTGGACACGTGGAAAGAGACCGCCAATAATCGGGACAGTTGGGGGAATGTGACAGCGAGTGGTCTGGCGGACCTGACACTCATGGCAGGTCCATATGAACCATTTGACATTGTCGACCAACATCGGCCACCAAAAACAGAGGAGGAGATGAGTACGGACTGTGAAGACACCTTTGTGTCCGAGGTCATCATGGGCTTTTTTGATAAGCCCGTACCGTTGGGCCTTGGGTATCATGAGTTGGTGTCAACTGTGTGGCTCTTGACGCCAAAGGGAGCCGTGAAGAATGAAGAAACGGGTCGCCAAGTTCATGAAGGTTTGGAACTCGGTGTCTGAGAGGTCTGTCGGGTGGATACGTGTCTCGAGAAATGATTGAATGGACTGTAAATGGTCCTCCCTCGCCTCGGCCTTCTCAGACTAAGGAATAGAGGGGGAGTCAGGGGGTAAGTCTGGCTTAGGCAAAGAGGATGAGGCGAAGACCAATGCATAAGAGAGCGACGGCTGTGGTGCCAGAAGCGGCGAGAGAACGGGGTCCGAAACATGAAGGAAATCAGCGCAAAGGTGAAATGAAGAAGTTAGGCTGTTGGATGAGAGTACAGTGGGGAAAGGAAGCAAGCAATCGTTAAGGATGACAATGGAGAACGAATAGGCCTGGTCGAGCCAGTCCTCTATGCCCATGTCCTCAGGGAGGTCCTTGTCAGACGGGGGACGGCGCGAAAGACTGTCGGGGCCAGCGTGCTTTGCAGCGGGAATATGGCGCATCTCGAAATGAAAAAGAAGGATGCCCGCGATCCACCGGTTGATGGTCGCGTTTGGTTGTAGGTCCAGGTTATTAATCATACCCTGGACGTACTTGGCATCCATCTCGACAACGAGGTTGACGATGCCGAAAATGAAAACATGGACCGAGCAAAGGGCCCAAAAGAGTCTGTAGAGCTCGAGCTTTGCTTGTGAGTAGCGGTGTAAAACAACAATTCTCCCTGGGGTGACACCCAGGGAATAGGTTGCAAGGGGGTCTAGGTGTGATCTGTTCGTCCCAAAAGGGGTTTGAGATCGTTTGCTGAGGTCTTGGAGGTAGAAGAATAGGCCAAAGGCGCGGGAAACCGGAGTCCGAATGTCCGTCAGTCGGTAGAAGTCCAGAAATGTGGTCAAAAGGTCGAGAGAGAAGGGAGAAGGTTGTTGGAGTCGAGGGAAAGGTCATTCAGGTGGTTAGAAGATGGTAGATGGTTCGTGGTGGAAGTAAGTTGGAAGGTAGTTACATGGGAACTATCCTAAGGGTCCTTAAAAGGGCCAGGAAGTCACTGTGCCTTGTCACTAAGATATGATGAACTGTTCCTAATAAGGAAATACTAAAAACACAAGACCGGAGTGAGTAGACCGACGTTCTAATGGGCCGAGGACCAAGAGTAAGACCAAGATAGTCCGGACCGTGGGAAAAAGCGTCGGTCCATCGGACTATAAGTCCATGGGGTGTCGTCGACTCAAGACTCGACTGGGTGTCATCAGGGGAAAGCCTGGATCAAGGAGAAAAGGCTGAATGTAACCGTAGAGCGGTGCGAAGCTCTACAGCGGCTCTCGACACTCGTGAGGTTGATAGAATTGAATCGGTTCGGATAGTGTTTGCCATCCTCCCCTTCTTGTGAGAGAATAAGACTGACGGCGATGACCGAGGTGTCAACGGCTAAGACAACCTCTCGGCCTGACTCATAATTGAGTCGCCGAATTGCAGGGGACGTTGTGATCTTGTCCTTGAAATGAGTCATTGCCTCCCATTGCGCATCGCCCCATTCGAACGGAACGCCCTTTCAGGTCAGGTCGACGAGTGGTCTGGAGATAGAAGTGAAATTGCAGATGAAAATATGAACAATGCCGCAGGTACCAAGGAACCTGTGGACTTGCGACACGGTCTTGCACTCGGGCCAGTCCTGGATCTTTTGGACTTTGACCTCGTGTGGGACTCAGCCATCGAAGGTGCACTTGTGCCTGACAATGGTTGCGTCCGGGGACGCAAGCACAAACTTCTTGGCCGAGATCGTCGTGTTGACATTTTGGAGTCGCTGTAAAATTCAGTTAACAACGACAAGGTGGTTCCAAATGAAGAGTCGGATCCCCGCATTCTCAGGGATCGTCTCGTAAGAGCCATCCGCCCATTGACTGCCTGTTGTCTTGGACTTCATGGGTAAGTCGTCGATAAACGGCATCGTGTGATGGGGGATCTTGTCCTGTAGGATGAACGCCATGTCGGCTTGGTAGATTTGGACTGTGTTAGTATGGCCCATGGAGAGACTCAGCAAGGTGCTCGACGAACAGTGGAACTGAAGAGTCCTGAATGGTCATGGCATTGAGGGGTTGGAGGTCGTGTACGAGCCGAAGTGTCTTGCCATCCTGCTTGAGCATGCAGAACCAGCAAGACCAGTAAGCTGCGGCGGACGGTTCATACACGCCTGAGGCGATTTGGTCTTTGATGATTTGTATCGCCTGATCCCAGGCTTTCGGGGGGACAGGAATGTTGCGTAGTACCCACGGTGTGTGGGGTACTGTTGGTATCTTGACCAGAGGGAAGTAGCGCTTGTCTAGGCGGCCTCGCTCGGTTGGAATCCAAGCGAAAGCGGCCTCATGCTCACGGACTAGCCAATGGACCAACTTGAGTTCCTCAGGCCACAGCCAGTTGGCTGGGTCGAGGTCAAGCGTGTTGGCTCGTTCCTGTGTGAAATGGGTGCCAGGCACGAAGGCCGGTGGATGAGTGGGGAGCAGAGAAAGACTGCCGAGCGGCTCGTCAGGTAAATGGTGCAGGACGTGGAACTCCTCGTCGAGGGGGGCAATGACCAGCTGAACCTTCTTTGCTACTGGTTTGTACACAAATGCGTGTGCAATGTGGTCAAAAGAAAAGGCCAAAGAGAAGGCCGAAAGGTGTGCGGGCAAAAGTGTGGTTTGCATAGAAGATAAGAACGAATAAGCAGAGGACCGAAGCAGTCGTGTGTGGGCTGAAGGTGAAACAGACTTCAAAAAAGATGCGGGTGGTAGGTGAAATGCAGGCATGGTGTTGGGCTCTCCCCAACCTCTCGGTGGATCATCGATTAACAAAAACCCAAGTCAACATACTCGACAATGGACTTGTGGTTCAAGCATTTTTTCTTGCACTGATAGCACGGGCAGCCTTCCGTCCAAGCACAGGTGGGCATTTTGAACTCTTTGCCTGAATTCGGGTCTCGGAGTGTGATGGTTTGGTCCCCGTCAGGGAAGTTGTCAGTGGAAGCGGAGAGGAGGCAGTGAAAAGGATGTCCGAGAAGGAGGTCAAAGTTGGCTTGGGGCACAACTTGAACTTGGAGGCAAACCTCACCTGCACTGAAGTCCAGGCAGAGGTTCTCAACCACACTGACCGTGGCCTCGGTGCTCATGTTCGCATTCGACATCGTCATGACGTGGTCCAAATGGACAGGTAGTTCGAGGTCAAGCCATACCCATTTAGGCATGGCAACGGTCTCTGAGCCCGAGTCGAGGACCACGGTAACGGTCTAACCCGAGCCAACTATTCTGGCCTGCAAAGACCGAAGCAGTATGCTGTGGTGAGCGACAATTAGGCCATCGTCGTTCCAAAGAACTAGGTCCCCAAATTCGTGTTCCATGGCTGTGGGGTCTCAGCCTGAGAGCTCGTTAACCTGTATGACGTTTGTTGGTGCAGATACATGTTTAACGCTTGTCACTTCTCGGACTTGCTTGCACACGTCTGGGGTGACGGAGATGAGGTCTCTGACCGGGAGAGTCACAGTAGTCTCTAAAACCCGATCGAGAATGCGCTTCAGCACGGTCTCATCTTCTAGGGGGAATGAAAAACGGTACTGTCCTGTAGGAGCAGTACCATTGTTAGCGGCGTCAGTATGAAATAGGGGGGGAACTGGGTGAGCAGAAGAGGATTCTGCGTGGGAAGCAGACAGAATGGATGTGGAAGCAGAGGCTGCAGTCTTTGATGGTCCAGGTGTCACTGCTCGGGCTGCCTCAACCATGGGTGAGACGATCTCGTCAGCAACCATCACCGCACAAGGGCCGGCGTGGTCCGAACAGCGAATGTGTATTTCTATACTGTCGAAGTACATTCGTTTGCCCTTTTCCTTGGCCTTATCTGCCTTAAAGGCAGCCAAGGCATGAGCCATAAATCATTGGAGCTCGGGGTCAGTGGAGTCCGAATCAGTATCAGCCTCCCAACTCTCGGCTGGGGCCGTGAAGACTGACAGCTCAATATCGAGGACTGCATTGGTGTCTGGCATGGTGAGTGAAAGGATGCCCATGGTGACAACACCCGGCTGTACGGCAGTTCACAGCGCAAGCTGGTCAAGGCATTCCTTTAGGCAGCCCACACACGACCGCTGCAGTCCTCTACTTATTCGTTCTTATCTTCTATGCAAACCACACTTTCACCCACGCACCTTTTGGCCTTCTCTTCAGCCTTTTCTTTTGACCCCGCTGCACACGTATTTGCGTACAAACCAGTAGCAAAGAAGGTTCAGCCGGTCGTTGCCCCTCTCGAGGAGGAGTTCTGCGTCCTGTGCCGTTTACCTGACGAGCCACTCAGCAGTCTTTCTCCGCTCCCCACTCACCCACTGGCCTTCATGCCTGGCACCCGTTTCACACAGGAATGAGCCGACGTGCTTGACCTCGACCCAGCCAACTGGCTGTGGCCTGAGGAACTCAAGTTGGTCTGTTGGCTAGTCCGCGAGCATGAGGCCGCTTTCACTTGGATTCCAACCAAGCGAGGCTGCCTAGATGAGCGCTACTTCCCTCTGGTCAAGATACCAATGGTACCCCACACACCATGGATACTATGCAACATCCACGTCCCCCTGAAAGCCTGGGATCAGACAATACAAATCATCAAAGACTGAATCGCCTTGGGTGTGTATGAACCGTCCTCCACAGCTTACCGGTCTCGCTGGTTCTGCGTGCTCAAGCAGGATGGCAAGATGCTTCGGCTCGTACACGACCTCCAACCCCTCAATGCCATGACCATTCAGGACTCTTCAGTTCCACCATTTGTCGAGCACCTTGCCAAGTCATTCGGCAGGTGTGCGGTCTACAGCATGATGGATCTATTCACCGGCTACGACCAAAGACCGCTGCATGTCGAGTCCCAAGATATGACGACTTTCAATAGTTCACTCGGTCCTCACCATCTCACTACTCTCCCCATGGGCCATACTAACGCAGTCCAAATCTACCAAGCTGACATGGTGTTCATCCTACAGGACAAGATCCTCCATCACATGATGCCGTTTATCGATGACTTGCCCGTGAAGTCTGAGACAATGCGCAGTCAACAGGTGGATGGCTCTTACGAGATGATCCCTGAGAATGCAGGGATCCGACTATTCATTTGGAACCACCTTGTTGTCGTTAACTGAAATTTACAGCGACTCCAAAACATCAACACAACGATCTTGGCCATGCTTGCGGCCCCGGACGCAACCATTGTCAGGCACAAGTGCACCTTCGAGGGCCGAGTTCCGCACGAGGTCAAAGTCCAAAAGATCCAGGACTGGCCCGAGTACGAGACTGTGTTGCAAGTCCACGGGTTCCTTGGTACCTGCAGCATTGTTCGTATTTTCATCTGCAATTTTGCTTCTATCTCCAGACCGCTCGTTGACCTGACCTGAAAGGGTGTTCCGTTCGAATGGGGCAACGCGCAATGGGAGGCAATGACTCGTCTCAAGGATGAGATCACAAAGTCCCCTGCACTTCAGCGACTCAATTACAAGTCGGGCCAAGAGGTTGTCTTAGCCATCGACACCTTGGTCATCGCCGTCGGTCTTATTCTCTCACAAGAAGGGGAGGATGGCAAATGCTATCCGAACCGATTCAATTCTATCAGCCTCACGAGTGTTGAGAGCCGCTACTCACAAGCGAAGCTCGAGCTCTATGGACTCTTTTGGGCCCTTCACTCGGTCTGCGTTTTCATTTTTGGCGTCATCAACCTCGTCCTCAAGATGAATGCCAAGTACATCCAGGGTATGATTAATAACCCGGACCTACAACCAAATGTGACCATCAACCAATGGATCGTGGACATCTTTCTTTTTCATTTCGAGATGCACCATATTCCCACTGCAAAGCACGCCGGCCCTGACGGTCATTTGTGCCGTCCTCCGTCTGACAAGGACCACCCTGAGGACACGGGTGCGGAGGACTGGCTTGACCAGGCCTATTCATTCTCCATTGTCATCCTTAACGATCGCTTACTTCCTTTCCCCGCTGTACTCTCATCTGACAGCCTGACTTCTTCGTTTCACCTTTGCACCAATTTCCTTCATGTTTCGGACCCCATTCTCTCACCGCTTCTGGCACCATGGCCATCGCTCTCTTATGTGTCGGTCTTTGCCTCATCCTTTTCACCTAAGCCAGACTTACCCCCTGACTCCCCCTCTATTCCTCAGTCTGAGAAGGCCGAGGCGAGGGAGGACCATTTACGGTCCATTCGATCGTTTCTTGAGACATATATCTGCCCGACAGACCTCTTGGACGCCGAGTTCCAAACATTTGTGAACTCGGCAACCCGTTTCTTCATTCTTCACAGCTCCCTTTGGCGTCGAGAGCCACACGGTCGACACCAACTTGTGATACCTGAGGCCCGACAGTATGGGCTTATCAAGGAAGCCCATGATGACCTTGGACACAAAGGTGTCTTCACGGTCCATACTCGTCTCCTCTTCCGTTTTTGGTGGCTGATGTTGGTCAATGATGTCAAATGGTTCATACGGACCTGCCATGAGTGTCAGGTCTGCCAGACTGCTTGCTTTCACATTCCCCTGACCGTCCTGATTATTGGCGGTCTCTTTCGACGTGTCCACATTGACATGATGCTGATGCCCCGCTTGGGTGGGCATCGCTACATTTTCCAAGCTTGATGTGCACTCACCGCTTATCCTGAATGGCAGATGCTTCGGACTGAGAATGGCTTGGCCGTCGCTGCATTCATCTTTGAGGATCTCCTTTGCCGTTGGGGTCCTATCTCTGAACTTGTCACTGACAATGGCCCGGTGTTTATCCAAGGCCTAGATATCCTCACCGCCCGATATGGTATTCACCATATTCAGATCTCCCCCTACAACTCCCAAGTGAACAGCGTGGTCAAACGGTGTCATTTTGATGTCCGGGAGTCCATTGTCAAAAGTTCCCTGGGAGGGGAGTTACGCTGGCATACCACCGCTCACTTGGTCTTTTGGGTTGAGCGAACAACTATCATTTGCTCCACCGGTCTCTCGCTGTATTTCATGGTTCATGGCGTCGAGCCTCTCTTTCCTTTTGACATCACTGAAGCAACCTTTCTCGTTCCTCCTCCCGAAACAGATCCCTCTACTTGGTCAGACCTGATTGCTTGGCGGGCACATGACTAGCGTTTTAAGATCCAGTCCGGTCCGGTTATTTGCCCTTTTTGGGCATAACCATAACTGTGACCGGTTATACTTTTTTGGCATCATACTCATGACTGAACTGAACCTCTGCAAACCAGTCACTGTCAGTTACAGCGCGGTTATGTAGTCAGTCTGGACCGGTTTTTATGAAACCGGTCATGGAGTGAGTAGCCAAGCAACCTCAAGCTGAGCCTCACATAGTCAATGTGTGCATAGTATAAATTTTCAAAATGTGTGACTTGGTCTCTTGGACTCGGACACGATTCTCTGCGCACTCGACACTTGTCACTTGTACAAACCCCCATTACAACTTACAATGCCCAGTGACACTACCCGCAAGTCCAGTCGGTTGCGTGTTGCAACAGAAAAAGCCCACTGGGGCTTCAACGGGCACAAAGCGGACACTCAATCCCGCCCTCCCAAAGACAAGCGTATGCCATTGTTGAAGGAGAAAGGCAAGAAACGAGCTCGGGCATCTTCTAGTTGCAGTGAAACTGATCAGTCTGAGAACCCTGGCACCAATTCTGATGGTGAACATACCTCGCAACAATGGAAGAAGCCTAAACATCGCAGCAGTCATGGTGGTGGCCAAAGGCATCCAACTCCTATTGAGAAGGCATCAGATTATCATGATTGTGAGTTGGTGGCCGAGGAGATGATGTTGTGAATGGATACTGATGCTGGCAGTGACGGAAGAGCAAGCATCCGTCAGGACTTACAAGCACCAGAGGTATTGATGGCAATTGAGATAGAATTGACACTGATGGATTGAGTAGGACACGATAGAGGGGGAGGATCTGCCAGACATCGCTATTCCTGAGCAGCGAAAGACGAAGAAGCAGAAGGCTGATGATTTACGCACCATTTTTTTGGACCGGGTCACTGTTAAGTTTGTTCAAGCAGATGCCAGTCTGGGAACCTCTCAGACGTTGAAAGGACAGTGGTGTATGGTCTGTAGGTAAGTATTGAAGCGTGTGGTGGAAGCACCAAGTAACAAGCAGCTCATCAAATCTCAGAGACGACGAAAATTTCATTAAGAAACATAGAAAGCGACGAGCTTTCCATGTAGACAGCAATTCTTTTTATTGACACCACATCCGTGGCCACTATGCAGAGTACCAGGCACGATGTGCTGAGCAGGATATTGCTGAGAACTACCAAGCGGTGCCATGAGACATACTGAAGGAGCAAGAGGAAGCTGCGAGACACCAAACAAGAGAGAGCTCACAACAGATGACATTGGATGGAGTTTTTCCGAAGGCCCAAGGACAGCGCACGTTTTCGAGGGAGATTGTCTTGAAGAGGGTGGCTGAATTCATTGTATGTGACGATCAGGTGAGCACTATGCCTGGAGTTGTTTCATTTATTGCTTATCATGACTCAATCATATCTACTAGTCTCTCAGTGTAGCCAACAAACCAATGTTTCACAACTGCCTAGTAGCAATGCGCCCAAATGCTACTAAAGCTGACCTGCCCTCTACACACAACGTCGTAATGTACATTCACAACAAGTTCTCAGAGTTCTTAGATGATCTCAATGGTGAGTTTCAGGTAGGTTTATCATTGATACAGTCAATGTCACGTGCTAGCCTGAACTTACGATTGTTAATCAGTCCTCGAACACCGGTCTTGTGTCAACTACAGTAGACATGTGGTCGGTTGACCAGATGAAGGCTGGATTTATGGGTATAACTGCCCACTGGATCCACACCAATACAAAGATCTTGAAATGGGAGCTCTGGTCACAAGTAGTCGCTTTTCAGGCAGTTTCGGGACAGCACACTGGTGAGAACTTGGCATGCTACTTTGTTGCTCTTTGCTGGCGGGCTGGAATTGTTCCCTCAAAGTCATCCTCCAACGTAAGTATTCTTTTCCTTTGGTTTTCATTCTTTTTCATTCTTTTTTCAGCCATCCAAGCTCTTCTGCATCACCACTGATAATACTAGCAACAATGACACCATGTGCGACAAAATTGAAGACTTACTCCACAAGAATGAGGTGTATACATTCAATCCAGTCCAACACCATCTCCCATGCCTCGGACACGTTCTTAACCTCATCGTCACTGCCATAATGTCCACCGTCACCAACATCTCAGCTGTTGAGATGGCCACAACGATATGGGAGTTTGATCCATCTCTTTCTGACAATCGTCTGGGTGGTACATTGGATGTCATAGCTACCGTTCATACGCTTGCTATAAAGGTATTTTTATTCGCTTGTGCTGTTAGTACACCACTGATAACTAGTTGTGTAGATACAATGCAGCAGTCAACATATTGAATATTTTGAAACACTTCAAGGAAACTGCGGTATTGAAATTCCCTTGTCTATTCCACTGCACAGCAATGTCCGCTGGGGCACTGCCGATGGGATGCTTGCCCGTGCGTATCAACTCCGTCAGGTATGTTCTCAGTCTCACTCAGCTATCAATAATTCACGTTCAAGTCTACTCCACTGTGACTGGCAGCCCATCAACCTTTTCATTCAATCTGCTAATGAAATCTTTGGACTCATCATGACCATCTGTCACTGCAGCAGTGGGGTTAAGTGCATTCCTTGGGCTGCTTTCGCCCTCAAGCCAGCTGAGCGGGAGTGTGTGAATGACATACGTCATATCATCGTGGTATGTTATCACCATCCATCTATGTTACGAAACTAACTGTTTACTATGCTAGGATGCAAACAACATCCAGGAATACTTCTTGAGCGACAATCATCCAACCTTATGGCGAGGTATCCTGGCCTTAGAAGAACTTTAGATTGTCTGGGAATTAAAAAAGAAGTCCTGCAGTACGTTCAATACCGCGACGCAATCGAGCGCGGCCTTCAAAAGGTTAGCAAATACTACAGCAAGTTCGACCAGAAACCAGTCTATGTGCTCTCTCTCGGTGTGTCGTGTTAGCATGTCGACTGATGAGTACTAACGTTTTTCAGTCCTCCACCCCTATTACAAAATGGAGTATATCAAGATGGCGTGGGGTGGAGAGGAGGAACAGGCAAGAGAGCAATCTGTGGGTAACCAACACGCCAAGAATTGGCACAATGAAGTTATGAAGATCATTGAAGACTCCATTTCACACTACTGGAATGACACTCATCGTGAAGCAGCACCGGCACCAAGTCAGCCAGTGTCTCCTGATGGCAGCACCACTTGCATATTGGACGATGAATATGAACGGCATTATCGTGCCCTCATGGAGAATGTAGCCAAGTAGAGTGCTGGAACACTCGGCTGGCATGCTGAGTTACGCCGTTACCTCACCATCATTGAAGTCGACATCAAGAAAGACATGGACATACTAGCATGGTGAGTGGTAAGCACATCATGATTGTCACCATTTCTTTGATTCATTTCTCATTTTTTAGGCTCATTCAGCTATTTATCTGACACTATCTCCCATCACACGGGATGTTTGTGCCATTCCTGTATCTTCCATGCCTTGTGAATGACTCTTCTCGGCAGGCACTGAGGTGGCAACAGACTGGCATTCGAGACTTGGCACTGAACGGTTTAAAGAATTGCAAGTCATGAAGCATGCCTGGCGCAAGAATGTTGTCAACCAGGCTGCATTTAACTCAGCCGAAATATTTCTCAAGGAGTTCAGGGAGCTCCAACAAATGGACAAAGAGTTCGCTGATCTTGATTTGAAGGGCTGGGATGAACAGGTGGTGGTGTTGTAACTTGTAGTTTTTGTACTCATTGAGTCATGTCTGTCACACCATTTGTATGTATTGTGTAGTTATCGGTTCATGTTGATAACTGGTTCTAACCAGTTTTCCTATGGTTTTTGATATGCTGGCGTTGAGCGTAACCGTAACTGTGATCGAACCGTAGCCGTCTGTAACCGGACCATCAGGCTGGTCACAAGCAGTTATGGTTTGGTTTGGTTACGGTTTTTTGCCAGTTATGTAACCGGACCTTCAAACACTAGGCACGTCAGCTCCAAAAGTGTCAGGAAGACCTAGAGTCGGTCTGCAAGCATGTCTTGAAGGCCCGCTTTGACTCCATGAAGCACTTCAAGGCCGCTTTCAAGAGCTGGATCAAGGACTTTAACTTCCATCCAGGAAGTTTGGTCCTCGTTTGTAATACCTGCATCGAGAAGGAACTGAACCGAAAGACGAAGCCGAGATACCTTGGCCCATTGGTGGTCCTTCAACAGACTACCGGCAGGTCGTACATTCTGGCCAAGTTGGACGGCACGGTCTCCAAACTGCGCTACGCAGCCTTCCGTGTCATCCCTTACTACATTCATTTCAGATCTAATACCCCAGTGACGGACCTCACTGGTCTCGACGATAAAAGTCTCAACCAACTAGCAGGGGAAGATGTCCCTGAGCCCGATGATGTGGACATAGACCCGAACGGCTCAGCCCTATAAGGCTGAGCATCTACAGATACCGTTTCCCCTCTCTGTCTTACCCTGGGATTAGGCCGGTGACGTCTCATATATCATAAAAAGAGCAAAAAACAGACTCTTGCCTGTTATCTCCCTTATTTTCTTCCATAACAAACTGTCACTCACATAGACCATAGACCATTGAAGCCAAAAAAAAAAAAAATCTATCTCCCTCTTTTCCCTCTCATCTCTGTGTCTCTATACCCCCTCTGAGACACCGTGCCGTTTTACCCATCATAGAAACATAGACCACTCCACATACTATAAAGACCATCAAAAACCGACCCGGTAGGCATAGACGAAGATAGAAGCCTGAGGAAGACAAGATGGGCGGTACCCCATGTATATACCTACGTCTTCCTCTCGTTTACTTTCATTTCGGACTCACTCTCACTCTCTGTCACTTCTCCTCATTGCTCGGACCCTGTTTATACACACGCGCTCGGACTAGTTACTATACAGGTGCACTTCTTATTCGACAACAACGAGGACTGCAGCCTACTCGGACTCCTCAGGCTCGGAGAGCTCGGCCAACTGGGCTGAGATCATCTTCAGCCGTTCCAGAATCTTGTTCTGCTCACACTCCATAGCCTTTGTGTTGCTGCAGAGAAGGTAGAGGCGAGCCTCAAGCGCGTTGACCTTGCGCATGATTTCCTCCACCAGACCCTTTGCTTGGCATTTGCGGACCTTCTTTGGCGTGGCCCTCTCCTTGGCCTTTCCCTTGCCCTTGCCTTGGACTGACGTCATCTCCTCCACGTCTTCTTCATTGGACTCATCAATCAAGATTGGAGTCAGCGTGCGCCTGCTCGGCCCCACTTTCGCCTTCACTGCAGACCACGTCGTCTTCCTGGGAATGGCTGGTTCAGTTGTCAGTGAGCTGCATCTATGACAATTGAACCACTCACCCTTCTTGGCCATGGCCTTGCCCTTTGTGGCCTCCTTCTTCCTTGGCGCTATTTGCCCAGCACTCAGGTCACACCGGATTTGTCGGTTGTAACACTGAAAACACGCCGCCCCTGGCCCGGGAGTACACTCTGCGGGCAGGTTGGCGGCCCAGCACTGCAAGCAGCCGTTGTCTTGCGCTGGCTTGTCGGCTGCCTCACCAGACTCCTTATTGGCCCTCTGGCCACCCGCGTCACCCTCCACCCACCACCTGATATGCGGCACAGCGACCGTCTTCGCCACATTTGCCTTCCTCACCTCCTCGGACTCGTCCTCCCCTTCGCGCGCTCTCTGACCAATGCGTCAGCCCCGTTGCCCCAGTCAACGCGCAACTCACCTTCAAGGACGCGGTCTGCCTTGCATCCACTGCCACTGCCTCGGCCCTGAGTTCGGCCCTGAAGGCCTCTGCGACCGCTGCCTCTTCCTCCTCCGTCGTCCCAGTCGTTGTTGTTGGCAGCACTGTGACCTCTTCGCCCAATGTGCTACTGTCACCCTCTTCTGGGTTTGTCTCAGCACTGAGCACATAATCTGCCTCTTGTTGACGGGTGACTTCCTCTCGCGACGGCTCGGGCTCGCAGGCTGACCACCTCTGGAAGAAGCCATCAGCCTTGTCCAAATAGCCGACGATGTCCTCAGCGAGCGTGGTGTCCAAACCAATTGTCGCGGCTGCCTCTGTCGCTGTGCCCCACACATCCTATCATACAACTCATTAGCCCCCCCCACACAATACTGCTACCCGAAACTCACCATTGCCACCCCAAACGTTCTCACCCAATCATCTTGCTCTTCACGGAAGTCATTCCCATCATGCGGCAAGGTCTGTGCCTCGGTGTCAAGAGCTGTCATCACCTCGTGAAAGGTCTCTTGCAGTTTGGCCTGATGGGCTGAGTTAGCTGTCGGATCTTCGTGATCTGGCTGGTCATGGCGGAGCGAGAGAGGGATGAGAGATGGGGAAAAGAGCGAAGAAGCGATGGACTTGTTGCAACGCGTCCCCAAAACATTCAAACCCCGTATTGTCCACGTTCCCACACCCACATGACCTGACTGGGGACAGTCAGTTACTAAGTCCCCCATGGATGTGGAGATCAGTAGGTCTCTACGGTTACAACCAAGCATTCTCATGGACTCTATGGACACTACCCATTCTCTTGCTCCATTTTCGATTCAATTCCCTTCGCTCTCGGACTCTTAGGCCCAGTCCTAGCAACGTTGACATGGCCTGAGTGTAAGTCCGGCCTGTCGGCCCATCCTCGGCCCGTCTCAGCCCACATCAGTCCTCATTCTAGGAGGCCGGTTGCTTTATCTGTCATCTCTGGCTCCTTTCGTTCTCGTATCGTACTTACTATGGACTCTTCACCCATCGCTC
This sequence comes from Strobilomyces echinocephalus, assembly GCA_038090115.1. Classification (NCBI taxonomy): domain Eukaryota; kingdom Fungi; phylum Basidiomycota; class Agaricomycetes; order Boletales; family Boletaceae; genus Strobilomyces; species Strobilomyces echinocephalus. The sequence continues at coordinate 8,940 of JBBPMC010000239.1, read as the reverse complement.
GTCATAGTGGATGGGCCGGTGATGTTGCTCCTTACTTAGTCGCTTGTTTTGGACATATCTCACAGCCTCGGCCTCGGCTGAGTACAAAATGTCGTACCTAGTGTTGTAATACCAGCTTCCTTCTGCTCACCACCGACCGTCACCGTTCTACCGACCGTTTTTCACCATCTCTACCGTTTATCGTCACAGTCCACGACCTTTGCACCTCACGCTTGATGACCGAACCGTCAGCCTGGACTTTTGGACCTTTGGTCCAACCCTCAGACCGCTTTCTTCTCTTTCTAGGCAGCTCAAAGAGCTTCTCCCCTGCTTTCCCTGCATTCCAAGAGTCCCTAGTGGTGAACTGACCTTCCCCCACACCCAACAGATCATCTAGACCATCAGAGTAACCACACAGGTCACCCCAGATGGACTTGCTGTTGCACAACTGGAGCCCACCACAAGGGACTCACAGTGATCAGGTTCCAGACGAAGTCTTTGACCCACAGCTCAGCGCCTGGTGACCAAGGCCAAGCGCCAAGAAATTGAAAATTTACTCACCCATTTTCGGGGCCTAGAGATTAACCAGGACTCAACCCTCTTTCGGCCAGCGATGTCTCATCACATCAGAGCACCCACTGTGGCGCCTGATGGTGATCAGACGCCAGAAATTACTGATCAACCCTGTCGGCCTGCTGATTGGTCCGGCACTTCCTGCTTACACTCATCCAGTCCGCATTCGGACTTAATTCACCCGACCGACGCTGTACAGCAGCGTAGGACCCAGACACTGAGCGCTGGGGACGCTGCGGGAATCCTAACTGACGAGCCAAGCCTGGGACTCTTTGTACCGGGTGCGTTTATAGCATCGTTCCCACCACGAATTGGGGGACAGTTATCACCAGCATTTTCTTCACTGCTCTCTCCACTAATGCCGTCATTGTTGTCTTCGGCCTCTCCAGTCCACTCAAACACTTCGTCATCGTCGTCTTCTACGCCATCCCTCAATGAGCTCTTGGACCGCTTGGAGTCCGAGATATCAATTCACATACACAAGTGGCCGTTGGTCTTCTCGTTGGCCTCTACTAGTTCCCTGTCCTCCCTCACCATCTCCTCACGAGTAGCTTCTGTTTTTCACCCTATAACACCTCGTCGGCCCCAGTTACTTCCACCTAGTTCTCTGCCTGTACAACCCACTCAGCCCGCACCTCCTCCTGTACCCCCACCAAGACTGATGGCAAACACTACGCCTGCATATGGAGCTCGGGGCTCGCTCAAATTTGATGGTACACCGACGGACCTCCCCCATTTCTTTGAACAGGTCAAGGACTTGGGCATGAACGCCAGTCTCAATGACAGTGAGAAAATTCGTGCCACGCTGCGTTACATGGCATATGAAGAATCCAATACTTGGAAAGTCCTCACTGCAGCCACGGTAGTTCCCGCTGTCTGGGTGGTGTTTGTTGCCACCATAAAAGATCTCTACCCCGGTTGCGAAGGCGCTGACCAATATTGCCATGCCGACCTTCAATATCTCGTCGAGGACAACTGCTCAAAGCCGACGCAATCCCTCATCGAGTTCTCACAGTACCACTGGAAGTTTCTAAATGTTTCGACGCCATTAGTCCAGGCTGACAAGCTCCCAGCTATGGACCAGGACACCTTGTTCCTGGCTGGCTTACCATCGTCCAGACCTTCAGCAGCAAGTCCGCCAACGCCTCCTATTCAAAAAACCTGATGTCCATCCTTCTGACCTGTATCCTATCACTGACTCCCTAACTGCAGCCCGTTCTGTTCTTCACCCGCTTGCGGTGTCCACATCGGGCACCGCACCACTAACACCTTACTACTCCACTTGAGCTACGCCCACACCGTCGGCCTCCTTACCGCAGACCATTGCCCCATCTGCTCCACCTGTCACGGTGAAACAAGAGCAGGTGGCAACGCAATGCCCCCAGAACTGAAACTGTGCCTTCTGTGACCTCCTCGGTCACTTCATTGGCAGTTGCCCACACATCGTGGAGTATCTCGCCTTGGGCCAAGTTCGCAGAGGCACCGATGGACAGCTCTGCCTTCCTGATGGGAAGCGCATCCCTCGAGTCGAAGGCACTCACTGCCTAAAGGAATCCCTTGACCAGCTCGCACTATGAACTGCCACACAGCCAGGTGTTGTCACCATGGGCATCCTTTCACTCACCATGCCAGACACCGATGCAGTCCTTGATATCGAGCTGTCAGTCTTCATGGCCCCAGCCAAGAGTTGGGAGGCCGATACTGATTCGGACTCTGCTGACCCCAAGCTGCAACGATTTATGGCTCATGCCTTGGCCGCCTTTAAGGCAGATAAGGCCAAGGAAAAGGGCAAACAAATGCACTTCGACGGTGTAGAAATACCTGTTCGCCGTTTGGACCGTGCCAGCCCTCGTGCGGTGACGGTTGCTGATGAAATCGTCTCACCTGCGGTTGAGGCGGCCCGAGCAGCGACACCTGGACAATCAAAGACCGCAGCCTTCGCTTCCACATCCATTCTGTCTGCTTCCCACACAGAATCCTCTTCTGCTCACCCAGTTCCCCCCCCCATTTTGTACTGATGCCACTAACAACGGTACTGCCCCTACAGGACAGTAATGTTTTTCATTCCCCCTAGAAGATGAGACCACGCCGAAGCGCATTCTCAATCCGGTTTTAGAGACTACCGTGACTCTCCCGGTCAGAGACCTCATCTCTGTCGCCCCAGATGTGTGCAAGCAAGTCCAAGAAGCGACAAGCGTTAAACATGTATCTGCACCAACAAACATCGTACAGGTTAATGAGCTCTCAGGCCAAGACCCTGTGGCCGTGGAACGCAAATTTGGAGACCTCGTTCTTCGGAACGACAACAGCCTCATTGTTGCTCACCACAGCATACCGCTTTGGTCTTTGCAGGCCAGAATAGTTGGCTCGGGTCGGACCGTTACCGTGGTCCTCGACTCAGGCTCAGAGATCATTGCCATGCCTAAACGAGTATGGCTCAACCTTGGACTACCTGTCTGTTAGGACCACATCATGACGATGTCGAACGCAAACACGAGCGAGCACCAAGGCCACGCTCAGTGTGGTTGAGAACCTCCACCTGGACTTCAGTACAGGTGAGGTTTGCCTCCAAGTTCAAGTTGTGCCCTGAGGCAACTTTGACCTCCTTCTCGGTTGTCCTTTTCACTGCCTCCTCTCCACTTCCACTGACGACTTCCCTGACAAGGACCAAACCATCACACTTCGAGACCTGAATTCAGGCAAAGAGTTCAAAATGCCCACCCATGCTTGGACGGAAGGCTGCCCGTGCTGTCAGCACAAGGAAAAATGCTCGAACCACAAGTCTGTCGTCGAGTACATCGACTTGGGTTTTTATTAATCAATGATCCACTGAGAGGTTGGGGAGAGCCCAACACCACACCTGCATTTCACCTACTGCCCACATCTTTTTTGAAGTCCGTTTCACCTTCAGCAAGTGCCTTCGACTCAAGGGATACGCTTCCCATCAGGAAGGCAGAGCTGTCTGTCGGTGCCTCTGTGAACTCGGCCTGAGGCGAGATACTCCGCGATGTGTGGGCAACTGCCAATGAAGTGACTGAGGAGGTCACAGAAGGCACAGTTTCAGTTCTGGGGGCGTTGCATCACCATCTGCTCTTGTTTCACTGTGACAGGTGGAGCAGATGGGGCGATGGTCTGCGGTAAGGAGGCCAACGGTACGGACATAGCCCATGCAGGGTAGTAAGGTGTTAGTGGCACAGTGCCCGATGTGGACACCGCAAGCAGGCGAAGAACAGAACCAGTGAGAAGGAAACGGGCCACAGTTAGGGAGTCAGTGATAGGATATGGGTCAGAAGGATGGATGTCAGGTTTTTTGAATAGGAGGTGTTGGCAGACTTGCTGCTGAAGGTCCGATGGTAAGCCGGCCAGGAACAAGGCGTCCCGGTCCATAGCCGGGAGCTTGTCAGCCTGGACTAACGGCGTTGAAACCTTCAAAAACTTCTGGTGGTACTGCGAGAACTCGATGAGGGATTGTGTTGGCTTTGAGCAGTTGTCCTCAACAAGATATTGAAGGTCGGCACGGCAATATTGGTCAGCGCCTTCACAACCGGGGTAGAGATCTTTTATAGCGGCGACGAACACTGCCCAGACAGCGGGAACTGCTGTGGCTGTGGTGAGGACTTTCCAAGTATCGGATTCTTCGTACACTGTGTAATGCAGCGCGGCACGAATTTTCTCACCGTCATTGAGACCGGTGTTCGTGCCCAAGTCCTCAACCTGTTCGAAGAAATGGGGGAGGTCCGTTAGTGTACCATTGAATTCGGGTGAGCCCCGAGCTCCGCGTGCAGGCATAGCATTTGCCATCAGTCTTGGTGGGGGTACAGGAGGAGGTGCAGGCTGAGCGGGTGGTACGGGCGGAGAACTAGATGGAAGTAACTGGGGCCGACGAGGTGTTATAGGGTGAAAAACAGAAGCTACTCATGAGGAGATGGTGAGGGAGGACAGGGAACTAGTAGAGGCTGACGAGAAGACCGACGGCCACTTGCGTATGTGAATTGATATCTCAGACTCTGAGCGGTCCAAGAGCTCGTTGAGGGATGGCGTAGAAGATGACGATGACGAAGAGTTTGAGTGGACTGGAGAGGCTGAAGACGACAACGACGGCGTTAGTGGAGAGAGTGGTGAAGAAAATGCGGGTGATAACTGCCCCCCAATTTGTGGTGGGGACGATGCTATAAACGCACCCGGTACAAAGAGTCCCAGGCTCGGCTCGTCGGTTAGGATTCCCGCAGTGTTCCCAGTGCTCAGTGTCTGGGTCCTATACTGCTGTACAGCGTCAGTCGGGTGAATTAAGTCCAAATACAGACTGGATGTGTTGAAAAATCATATGCCACGGGATGCAACTTGTGGGTAAGGTGTGACGTAGCGGCAGATGTTATTCGCGATAGCGGACAAGGTACGGTATGAGCGCGCGACTACAAGATAAACTAGGTACTGTACAGTTGTTAGGTAAGCGAATGATTCTAACCCAACAGGATGAGTGTAAGTGGGAAGTGCCAGAGCAATCAGCGGGCCGACAGGGTTGATCAGTATTTTCTGGCGTCTGATCACTGTCAGGCACCACAGTGGGTGCTCTGATGTGATGAGACATTGCTGGCCGAAAGAGAGTTGAGTCCTGGTTAATCTCTAGGCCCTGAAAATGGGCGAGTAAATTTTCAATTTCTTGGTGCTTGGCCTCAGTCGCCAGACGCTGAGCTGTGGGTCAAAGACTTTATCTGGAATCCAATTGTTGTAAGTCCCTCGCAGTGGGCTCCAGTTATGCAACAGCAAGTCCATCTGGGGTGACCTGTGCGGTTACCCTGACAGTCTAGATGATCTGTTGGGTGTGGGGGAAGGTCAGTTCACCCCTAGGGACTCTTGGAATGCAGGGGAAGCAGGGGAGAAGCTCTTCGAGCTGCCCAGAAAGTGAAGAAAGCGGTCCGAGGGTTGGGCCGAAGGTCCGAAAATCCGGGCCAACAGTTCAGTCGTCAAGCATGAGGTGCAAAGGTCGTGGACTGTGACGATGAATGGTAGAGACGGTGGAAAACGGTTGGTAGAATGGTGACGGTCGGTGGTGAGCAGAAGGAAGCTGGTATTATGACACTAGGTATGACATTTTGTACTCGGCCAAGGCTGAGGCTGCAAGATATGTCCGAAACGAGCGACTAAGTAAGGAGCGACATCACCGGCCTGTCCGCTATGACAAGTGACGGGTGAAGAGTCCATAGTAAGTATGATACGAGAACGAAAGAAGCCAGAGACGACAGAGAAAGCAACCGGCCTCCTAGAATGAGGACCGACGTGGGCCGAGATGGGCCGAGGATGGGCTGACGGGCCAGACTTACGCTTGGGCCACGTCGACGTTGCTAGGACTGGGCCTAAGAGTCCGAGAGCGAAGGGAATCGAATCGAAAATGGAGCAAGAGAATGGGTAGTGTCCGTAGAGTCCATGAGGATGCTTGGTTGTAACCTTACAGTCATTTTACAGATACTGTTGAGCAGCTGAAATGAATGCTTATCCTGGCTACAGTTTGACAGCTACAGGAAGTTATGTGTCTTATATTGCAGCCCTCTGATTGGTGGAGAGTTATAGCAGGTCTGTATTAGGGATATCCATCTAGGATAATTAATAAATATTTCATAAATTGATTGCCTTAGATGAGTAGACTGGAATCACAACTATTGATACAGGGGATGATCAAGCACGCAGTCAACCAGCAACAAATCTATTTGGCTAGGTCAAGTATGAGAAGATATGATAGGTTTCCTTGTCTGCAAAATAATTAATGTAGTACTGCTAATACGTATCCAAACACATCGCACTTGATACCTCAACGTCTAGTAGTCTTATAGCATATACTGGGATCAGTTCGAGAGCATGTGAAACACATGTCAACGGGACAATACCACAGTGTAATGAGAAACCTTTGAGTCCTATACCAGATAGGGGGCTTTGAACTCTGTACATCCTGACTCCCATGTGGTCATTCTCAGGTTGTGACAATAGAGAGAAATACTCCACAAAAATGTGAGGTGAGGAAAGATAGAATGGAAGGTCTGGACAATCTTTTACTGAGAAAACAGTCCATACACATACAACATCTAGAAACAAGTCTTGGTTAACAAGATGAGAACAATGAGAAGTACATACTAGTCCTGCCCTCATAACTGAGAAGTACTGCATCACTGAGACCTTTCTCCAACTGTGGATCTGCCAAAATGGACTGACTTTTCATCAAATACTGTGAATGGAAAGAAAAACATTGCTGCAGGCGAAATTTGTACCTAAGGTCCATTCTTCCCTCTGAAGTGTGCCAGGAAGTAGTTCCACCACCGGACCTGGGACCACTGACATTGGCGTCAACATATCTTTGAATGTATCCCAATATGTTGGGTAATGCATACTTGCATTACATTTGGTAAATGGTCACATTTTTGCAGTCCAGAATCTTTATCAAAGGAAAGGTAGTAACTCTACCAGCGCTCAAAAGTCTTTCAGGGTGCTCGAAATGATTCTGAAAGGGCTTGGGTCCCTTGAACCTATGTTCCTCCCCAAGAGCAACATAAGAGAGGAAAGATAATCCACTTCTGTGATCAACACATCTTCCTGGACAACAATGTCTTCTAGTGGCATGCTCAACTAATGAAGGACATGGTAGAGATCAAAGCACCACATATTTTCATCTCAGTTCAGTAGTATTGCCACCTCCTCAACGAAGGTACCATGGCACCAACTTGTACGTTATAAAACATCGGTCCTCTCTGTGCTGACAGATAGGGGACCAAGTGTAGGGGTCTTGGGTGTGATAGGCTCGACCCAAAGGGGGTTTGAGAGTGTCTGCTGTTGTCCTAGGACCTTGGGGATGGTCCAATGCATGGTCCGAAGGCGTGGGAAAGCGGAGTCTGAAAGTCCAAAATGTGGACTCAGTGGGAGAGGTTGAGGAGAGGCTGGGGGAAAGTCAAGAAGGTGTGGAGGATCATTGGGAAGGGTTTTTGGGCTGTCTGACAGGTGGTAGAAAGCGCAGCAAAGTGGTGGATAAGAGTAGATCGATGTGTAAATACATGTTGAGTCCTTAAATAGGCCTGAAATGTTGTCAGGCAGTGTAGCTAAGGTACTACACACTGTCAGAGATAGGGAAGACCTAAATAGGGTGGTCCGAAGTGAAAGGAAGCAGTCCGAGGAGTGTAGGATGGGCCGATGTATGGTCTGGACCATGGGAAAAAGCATCAGTTGTGAGGACTTTGGGCTGAGAACATCGGTCCACTTGCAATAGGGCTGAAAGTGGTCCAGGCCATTGGTCTTTTGGCCTGAAATGTCATCAGGTGGTTGGGGTTGGGCTGGGTGTCATCAGGGAAGGCCTAGAGTGTGGCCAATCGCATGGATATCACTGTAGAGCGATCCAGAGCTCTACAACGTTCAAAGGGATTCTTGCAGTGTGTAATAAGGAGGCATTCTGAAACATCAGTGGAGTACTGGTGCAAAGAACCATTGGTGACAATATTATGAGTGAAACTTTGCATTAACTCAAGTTTTGGGATATTGAAATCATCCTTGGCACTCTTTGCACCACAAAAGGCCTCTGCTTCAATGACAGTGTATTTGGATGAGTGAAAGCATTGTAATGCAGCTGTCAGCTGAGTGATAGATGAGTCTGTATGAACAGTGTTCTGAGCACAGTAGATAAATTCAATAAGTGACCATATGGCATAGATAAAAAGTGGGGTGGTCTGAGCATTAGTATTGGCGATCATTGGAACAAGTGTGTGCTGAACATCCTGGTGATCATTTGTTGAGTATATCAAGGAAAACATGTCCCTTGATCCCATGGCTCTTGACCTTGTTGGAACCCTTGCCTCCGGATTCCTTCCCCTCCCTTACACTTAGAAATCAGATTGACACTTTAATGGTGTGAACCTTTATTTCAAGGGTCATCTATATATTCCCCCGGAACCGTGCCATGATCTGGTGCATTTGATCCACACTTCTCTTACCAGGGGCCACAGCAGTGTTTTCCGCACCCTTTAACTACTCCAACAGGACTGCTGGTGGCTGGGCATGAGTGTTAGAACTGGGTCCGCTCACTCCGCTATAGCTCCGGAACGTCGGAGCTAAGAGGTTGGATAGGTTTGGGACTTCGGCTTCAGCGACTCAAGCGGAGCGCTGCGCCCTTGCTGCTCACGATATTAGTCCCGGATTTGCGGAGAGGACAACAGAGGGGAGGACAGGGGAGACTCGAAGTGGACTAAGTTGCGGAGTGAGGATATCTAGTCGATAATCAGACTGAGGGTACAGAGGTCGTATCTACAACTATATATACGGAGTGCGGACATCGCATTAGTAACAGAGTATAGCTATGAGTAAGTCGGAAAGAGACATAACCGGAAAGCGGAGAATGGAGCCGGGGACATACAT
>JBBPMC010000238.1:0-30173 GCA_038090115.1 Strobilomyces echinocephalus | reverse complement strand
CAGCTTCGACCGAAGTTCGTTGGTGCGGCATCTCAGCTGTTCAGAGAGCTCGGGTAGATTGGTGGGAAGGAGGTCTGGGATGGTAGTCATGAGTGAGTGGTGAGGATACTGTAAGAGGAACCCCCCACTGGTGCCTTTAAGTATCCGAAATTTGTTTCCGAACCGCGACTCGGAACAACGAGTCGGACAAAGTCCGACCTGTGCCTTCTTCTTAGTATTACGTGATGGACCAACAAACTTGGCAACCGACCGACTCGCCCTCCTTCTCCCGCCAATCTATGAATTGCAGCAGCACGCACGGCTAGAGAAATCACCTGCAACTCATCTTCAACGAGTTTCGATGGCGTCCTCAATCGTCCATGTCTTGCAACCAGTCCTAATGCAGCCCGTGGTTACCAGAGTCGTTCAAGGCCATCATGACTGCCGCTTGTCGAACATTGTCAACGTAATGCATCATTACTAAATGGAACAAGCCAGTGTTGACACTGCCCCTGTACTATGCATAATATTACGTCTCGAAGCACTCGAGATCGGCTAGCTACATACGATTTGGAGCCACTGGCAACGTCACGGTAAAGCTGAACCCCCCGTCACAGTGCCCAGTTTCTATTACTTGCGGAGCCAGAGCTCTGTGTGGAACCAACGGGTTCTCAGTTCTTAGGAAAACCACCGTTCTCAGAGCCTGCACCACTGTGAGCAGAAGTGTCAACAAGGGGAGGTTCTTACGCACTTGATGCCGTACCGATTCTGGCCGTGAACTTGAACAGCCTCGCGACCCGGAGGGACTCGGCGGGAGGCTTGAAGCGCCGAGCGGCCTACTGGAGCCGTCACTGCCTCTCAAGGAAAACCTCAATCCGAATCAGCGACAATAATTAAACACCTACGCAAAAAGTTCTGTGATATGAACGGGATGGGCGATCGGATGTGCCAGCAGTGGCAAAGCCGCCGTATCGGCGGACTCCCACAATACAACGTATAGTTTAATTTATGGCTTCTGGATAATATTATAACTTGCCTCGACTTCCATAAATGGTAAAATCGGACCCACCTGGCCGCGTGCGACGACAACCTGCACAATGCACATGGATCTCAGTCCACAGCCTTCCCCACCGCACCGGATCTACAGTGGGCATCCAGATAAGTTCACGTCCGGTTACTTGCGGCTCCACTGGCACCAGCCCACCGTGATCAATAAATCACGGGGAAAAGTAGTCAGTCCGAGTCGTGTGTGCCGTCGTAGTCTCAACGTCACAATCAAATTATCGGTTAAAATTTTAGGGTAATGCCTCGTCCAGAAGCTCACGCTGTAGAGGCCACTGAAGGGGTATGGATTAGAAGGATCTGGTACTACTGTACCGATTTGTGGCTTACCTCTACATAGTGGTTCATCTGACAAAAAACGTAGATCGCGTGTGCTGTGGGACACGTTGATGACCGTATCCGTTCAGGCTGAGTCGATCTGCCGACAATCGGAGTCGTGAGCGATATGCACCACAGGTGAAACGCAAGGATCCACTCGCAACGGTCTTCACAGCTAGCGACGTGAAACACACGCCCCAAGTTGGACAAGACGGCGATGTACACCCTGATCTGGCCGACGTTGTGGCTGTCTTCGTCGAGTTTCAACTGAAAACATCCCAGGCCGAACGGAATCGCACGGTGTGTCCCGGGAGAGCTGGTTGACCAAGGGTTATAGTACGAGCGAGAGATAAGAGGCTGGGAAACGTTCTATGTGCCCCGGACGTGTTTCGATCATCCGAGCAAGTGTACAGATGCGTAGGAAGTTCAGAATAGCTAAGGCGAAACTTTCACCTTAGCTGTTCGCTAGCTCCACAAAGGATCTCGTCTCAGGGATGCATCGGGGTAACAACTTTGAACCGCATGGAAGACACTGCAGCTTGCAAATGCTCTTCAGCGACCATGATGTCAGGGAATCGGAGGACCCAGCCAGCAGGCGCATGTTGGTGCACCGGAACATTCATCACGGCGCTCCACGAATTGGCGGTGGGAGCACCGCCCGCTGGATCGAACGCAGCAATCTAGGTCTCAGAGAGAATACTGCCATAGGCCGTTCTCGGTTTTTTGAGTCGGGGACGAATTCGTGCCGTCTATGTCGGACCATCAAACTCTGACCCTCAACAAAGAACCCCCAAAAGGGGTATTCTGAATGGACCCACCAGTTGCGCTAAGTAGGGGAATGATCGAGGCAACCCTGCTGGCGAGTCCAGGAACCTCGAAAATGGTATCACCACTTAGTTTGCACTGCTTCAAATTGAGTTGATCGATACTATGAAGAATAATGTACCTCCATGCTTCCGTGACGATGTGATAGTATTTCCGTGCCTGATCAAAGGAATCATTGAACCTGCACAGGAACACGGCGAACACGGCGAACAAGGGAGGATGTGAGGGCACGAAAGGTACCAGGGTCGGGTGCTTACGGCAGTGATCGAACGCAAGGGTAGCCAGGCGCGACCACACTATGTAGCCTGGTCGAGAAGAGACGACTGCGACAAGGTCGGCGAAAATATTTGACTAATTGGGATTCAGACCCTTTGCTGATATTTCTAAAAATCGATATATACTAACCTCGAGGTGATGTCGACCATGGGCAACTGGGGATAGTGCCATTCGCGACGCAGTCCACTACCATATCACCTCGGGGTATTGATGAAAAACATGCTCGTGCCCTCAGGTACTCGTCGAGTGCTGGGAAGGTGACAGGACAGCGTGACATAGAGGGTGGATATTTGGCTTCGTACGGACCGTCACCTTTCCGTTCTTCGTCCTGACAGGGACGAAATACCTGCGCGTTTTCTGACCGACGACTGAAGCGCAAGTCATGTAGAGTGCCTTGACTGGAAATTCGTCCCGGTTCCACAACTTCTACCAGTTTGGACACGAGATACAATATGTACGCTTTCGTATGCCTTGGGAGAGGATCAGAAATCCTCTGCGATCCGGTGTTGGAGGGCTTGATTGTGACAGTGTATCCGTATCTCCGGAAGTTGAACTTGACCTGGCAAGACAATCAGGTGCAACGTAAGTCGACTGGCGTGCTTGTTTTGCATGGACTTTCGAAATATTTCGCGATGAACGGTGCATACGTCATCGCATGATGAAAGTCAGCGAGCCCAGGCGGTCTGGACAAATGGGGTGCTGTAGTTTTCTATGGCTATCCTAGACTGAAGCGGTGCCTCAAATGTGCAGAGAGCGGTGGCAGATGAAATGGAACGAGGTCTAGAACATGCGTGAGCAAACGAGTGGCGAAAACGAGGGGGTGTGCGAGAGCACCCGACTGGGCCTTAAGTTCCTCCAAGTCCTAAGAACCTGCTTGGCATCTCAGATATGGTACGGAACAGGCTGACACTTACGTTGTCGGGCAGACGGTAACGATTAGGCGTCGCCTTCTCCGATTGTGTAGTGCATGTTAGCTGAGAACGAGAATATCTGGGCCTGTAACTCGTGTTCATACTCAAACAAAACATGGCTAGTTGACCTCCAATCGTTCCTGTGCAGTCCGCAGATGTGCCGCACTCTATTCTAAGTCATTTCCGCTTGAGAACCTGCCTGACGTTGCGGGACGTACCTGCGGGCAAGCATGCCAGAACACCTGAGGACCCCCTTTATATAATCTCTTGTGAGTAACACTCACGGAGAGCCAGGGGCAAAACGAAAGCACGTAGTGTAAGACCGAAGGCCCTCGCTCGGTGTCGACTTGCCTTGGAGGCTTGGACAGTTTGGGTATATGTCGTACCATGACAATCTTACATTCTTGGCCGCTGTCGATGCGAGTCTGCAAGTGTGGCTCGCGATTAGTACTGTAATACATACATGTCTCTGTTTGGCTCGCGTATCGCTGAGTTCAAGCGTTGTCAAGGCTCCGAGTTCACACCTTCAGTTCATCATTCGGGACCTACCGAGGTGACAAACTAGCTGACAACGGTTGACAGTAATAAATGAAAAGAACTGGTCGCCTACTTTAGTCAAGGCCTCGAGAGGTCTTCCTCGCAGTCAACAAGGTGCAACCAGATGCTACTGGCTGACTGCGCACTTCGAACGATCCGGAATGGGGTAAACACTGGAAGAGGAGGAATAAAACGGCGTAAGGAAGGTGCTGGTGATTGGGAAATCCCGAGCCCCGGGTACATAGAAGAAAAAGTACATCTTACCTCATCTACAGTGAATAAACGCCCCGAAATAACGCGTATTCCACTCGGGAATCCACTGGCAGGAAAGAACTCTAAGAAAACGGAGTCGGATACGTCTCGTAAGATCAAAAAGGCTCTTCTGATCTTGAAGCGCTGAGGGTCTATGAAGTCTCGTCAGCTAGCAATGGACGAACCATACCTAGGTTTGTTCTCGAAGACTAGTGTAGCAGCAGTATTGCCCGGAGTGCGTGACAAAGTCCAGCCTTCCGAGCTCCAGAAAGAGACGGAGTAAAGCCTCGAAGGTCCGATGTCATTTGAGTGACTGTCCTAGTGCGCGAAGTCACATGACTTGATTACCGCATATAACACGCCAATCAACGAGGACGCGCCTCTTAGTCCAACACCACCACCGCATCATTGCGTCGAGTACATATAACTCAAAAACTCAGTCACATTCTCCCAAGTAACATACATTTTTATCATGTCTGGCCGCGGAAAGGGTGGAAAGGGTCTCGGAAAGCAAGTCTTATGTCCTTGCCACTTGTCCTCATGCTGACTGGTGGCCCAGGGGAGGTGCCAAGCGCCATCGCAAGATCCTCCGTGACAACATTCAGGGTATCACGAAGCCTGTATGTGCTGATTTGTTTGCTTTCTTCAGCACGATTGACGTCTGTGATCCGTCAGGCCATTCGCCGTCTCGCTCGTCGTGGTGGTGTGAAGCGTATCTCCGGTCTCATCTACGAAGAGACCCGTGGTGTGTTGAAGATCTTCCTCGAGAACGTGAGTCATGATTTGGTTGGTCTCGGCTCCTGTTTTGACTCAGACCCCAGGTCATCCGTGACTCGGTCACCTACACTGAGCATGCGAAGAGGTGAGAATGGTTCTACTGCTCCTAGATGCTGTGCACAGTCTTACTTCGTTGACGTAGGAAAACCGTCACTGCTCTTGACGTTGTGTATGCACTCAAGCGCTCCGGTCGTACCCTCTACGGCTTCGGTGCCTAAGTAATGTTGTCTTGGTTGCGGGGCGAAGTTCGCCCATCTCTTGGTTCGTCGTAAATGTGTGGCACGTTGTCTTCTGTCCTCTATGACTATGACTATTGTATTTGTACATTACAAGTATGAATGCTATGTAGGTGCTGTATGAGGCCACCCGTTTGCCCCGGAATTCATGCCTTGCCATCCCCGACAAAGCCAGTAGCCCTCTGCAGACCCGGCCCTACTGGAGGTTGGTTTGATGTAATGGACGGCATGGAAGTGCGGCTCTAACACACGTTTTCGAAACTCTTGCAATAATGGATGGGCGAAGTGTTTGAGTCTGGCCGTGTCAGTAATAGTGACGGGTCATGGCGGTCGTACATACAAGAGTATTCCCCCTGCGTGACCCCTTGTCGCTCCTTGCGACGTGGCTCGCGCGCGTAGATTGTCTTTAGCAAAGTCGAACACGGACTGACAAATATCGAGGCTGCTCTCTACGTCCCGCGTCTTACATCCTGAGAAATTGGCAGCCATGTCAGAAAGAATGATATCTGCCTTCCCGGATGGATTCTCGGGGCTGCTCAGCGCCTCCTTGACCGCGGTGCCCGCCTGGGACGTCAAAAAGTCCATCTGCATGGCGCGCACCCCCGGTATCGGGGCGATAGGTAGCAGGTCCACGGACACGATGATGCCCCTGCCGTGCTTGAAGCCCCACGAACTCGACGCGTCCCCTGGTACGCGTCCCGATGCGAAACCGTCGTCCCAGTCCGCCACCGCGGCGTCGTCGAGCCATCCGAGTTTCTGTGCGACGACTTGGCTCCAGCCTCCGGGGGCTGCGCCAAGGTCCACGACGGCACGGACGTCTTTTTTGGAGAGGAAGGAACCCCAGGCGGCGTCGAGTTCGAGGAGCTTGAAGGCGGAGCGGGAGCGGTGCGCGTTCGGGGACGCGTTGCGCAATTTGACGTAGGGGTCGCGGGATTGGCGAGAGAGCCACGAGCGGGAGGCCGAGGTGAGTTTCTTGTAGAGCACGGGAGAAGGGCGGAGGGACATGTCGGGGGTCGGAGGAGCTCCGAGGCGTTTGTTTGGATCGGAAGGTGTTGCCAAACAACCATCCAAGATATCGCCGGGAGACGATGCCGGCCGCGACCTTGGTCCCGGGGTTCAGACAGGTGGATGCTTTTGGACCCGACGAAGATTACCTCGAGGAGGAAGAGGTTTCGTACGTCACGCTGGATCTGGGCGCGGTAGAGCCTACGTTGCTCCCGAGCACTTCGACGTATAGACTGATCGTGAGCGTCGGCCCACCCATCTATGGCACTGACGACGACAGGTGGGACGAAAGGGCTTGGATACACCAACGCCTTTTCTACAACTGTCCGGCTCGATATTCAAGGGCCGTCATGATACGCTCCTTGGTACCGAGCTCCTATTCACGGAAGAGAAAGGTGCGCATACACGCACGATACTCCTCTGTGATCGACGCTGAGCCAAGCGTGCAGACGACACGCAGCCAACCAGGCGGTCGTTGGCCCACGTCGGCACTACTGAACAGCGCATTCGCTTCAAAGAGGTACAACTCAAGGAGAAGGGGCGATCTGAACCGGCACCTTCTGAGCGCAGGTCGCCGGATCTCCTCGAACAAGTGGCGACCATATATACGGACGCGGAGCCTGTCGCAAAGACATCCCAAGCTTCGTCTGGCCAGCAACCCAGCGGTGACGGAGGGACTTCTCCACGCAAGAGGAAGAAGAAATCCAAGAAGGGGAAAGAACGCGCGGTGGACGTGAACGAGGAGGCCATGGACACGACCTAGTTAGTAACTCTTTCATCTGTGCAGTGTAAGTAAGTTGGTACAGTCGACTCCTTCCTAACACATATGTACCCCTCGAGACATGCCAGGTATGCGTTTTGAGGATGTATGTGTTACTGGGGAGGGTTATAGCCCTGCCCCCCGACTTTAGACACTGAAGATGCGTTATTAGAGACCTAAGCGTCATACTAGGTATAGTCGACTGTATAGTTTGGCCACACTTTACAAACACAGTCAAACAATGACCATCCCGTTTATTTTCGCCGTTTGCTCGCGTCGCCATCAAACTTGTACGTTTCACAGCCATGGCCTCCCAAGCATCCACCGCAGATGGCATCGGTATTGCAAACCTCCCTAACCAGGTTCGTCCTTGTCCGACGTGTCCGACGTTGGGCCTCACTAGTCGCGTTCATTCACCAACAGAGGCACAAAATCGTCGCCAAGCATGGTGCCCACTTCACCATGATGGTAGTCGGTACGTGGCTCGTTTCGTCGCGTATAAACCGCAGTTGAGCGTTCTTTCTCCCGCGCACATAGGTGAATCTGGTCTTGGCAAGACCACGCTCGTCAACACGCTCTTCACCACCGAGCTGTCTCCCGCCAAGAACTACACGAGACGTCACTACAAGCAGCTCGACAAGCTCACCGAGGTCGAGATAATCAAGGCAGAGCTTGAAGAGAAGCAATTCAAGGTCAAGCTTACCGTTATTGACACCCCCGGATTCGGGGACTATGTCAACAACCGTGATTCGTGGTCCCCAATCGTCGACTTCATTGACGACCAGCACGAGGCGTACATGAGACAAGAACAGCAACCCCAGCGTGAGGAGAAGACCGACCTCAGGGTTCACTGCTGCTTGTACTTCATCAGGCCCACTGGCCACACGTAAGTCTGCTTAGCGACCACGTTATACGATGCAAACTGACTCGCTTTGGACTTGGAACAGTTTGAAGCCCCTCGATATCGAGATTATGAAGCGTCTCGGCACACGTGTCCACCTTATCCCGGTCATTGCCAAAGCCGACACCATCACTCAGAACGACCTGTTCGTCTTCAAGCAACGCATTCGGGAGGTTATCACGGCGCAGGGTATTCGCATTTACCAACCTCCCGTCGAGACCGACGACGAGGCTGCTGCCGAGCACGCGCGTATGCTCGCTGATGCTATGCCCTTCTCCATCATCGGCTCCACTGAGGACGTGCACACTCCCGACGGGCGTGTCGTCAAGGGCCGTGAATACCTATGGGGTGTTGCGGAGGTCGAGAACGAGAACCACTGCGATTTCCGCAAGTTGCGTTCCCTTCTCATCAGGACGCACATGCTGGACTTGATTTCTACCACCGAAGAGCTCCACTACGAGAACTACAGGCAACAACAGATGGAGACGCGCAAGTTTGGGGAACCGAAGGTCAAGAAAGTGGACAACCCGAAGTTCAAGGACGAAGAGGAGCAGCTCCGCAAGCGCTTCACGGAGCAAGTCAAGGCCGAGGAGGCCCGTTTCAGGCAATGGGAACAACATGTATGCGCTTTTACTTCTTTGTGTGAATTCGACTGATAAAATTTTACCCAGCTCATCGCAGAGCGCGATCGTCTCAACAAAGATCTGGAGATGGCCCACAGTGCTATCAAACAGTTGGAGTCGGAGCTCGACAACCTCCAAGCTGGCTATGGTCGTGGAAGTGCCAGACGATGAGCGCCTGGCGACATGGACCGTGTTCACCAAGCTCTTTACACATTGGCAGAATCCACGTGATTGCGTATACCCTCGCCTGTTGACGCTCGTTTCTTTCCCGCTCTAAAGCTGACGCATGGACCTTACTGCCTCGCCTGGTCTCTAGTCTCGCTTGACCCTTCGTTTAGTTATCTTGTTTTTCGCTCTCCTTTTTAATGTTCACCTTACTCTACGTGTCTACAATGGATTGAAAGCATAACCGTGGCCATCAGCAGGCATTGTGTGTTCCCCGAGCAGCAGATTCGTTCAGTGATCTTGTGGCAGATGAGATGACTAGACGATAGATGGTGGCCCTAAGGTGCCAGCTGGGTAACACGACCCGGTACCTTCGGAGGTGCGGTCTAAACGCGACGCGGACCTCGCGCGAACGCGAAGAGAACACGGATGAAACAGGGTGGAATGCAAGTTGTTCCGACGGAAGTGGGGTCAGCAATATCAGCCGCGTCGAGCAGAGAGGAAGCGTCGTTTCGCGTCGCCCCGAAATTCCGGGACCTTACCTTATACATCATGCAGGCACGGATTGGCACACCGTTGTTGTCAAGTCGTGCAATTTACTATTAGTCTAGTAGCCTGATCTACATCGAAAGAGTACGTCTGTCCATCCGCCCAATAAAGAAGGGGGAGAGAAGGCCGGATCACATGAAAGATCGTTTTGTCGTCGTAAACGGGCACAAAAGCGCGTCGGGCCTAAGGGACTCAACGCCGCTCCGCGACGTCGCGAGTGGGAACCTGCGCGTCGAAATCGGGGTACCCGACATCGACGTACGCGCGCATCTGCCTGCCGTAGCGTATCGTGAGCCAGATCAAGCTAGGACGGGTGCCCGTCAGTCCACGCCTCAGAGACCGACGAGAAAGACGGCGACGTACAGCTGTCCGAACACGGCCAGGACGCCCGTGAGCGTGTTGGTCGCGGCGACGCCGATGGTCTCGATGGAAGGTATGCACAACGCGGTCACTGGCGTGAGCAACAGCGACCGAAAAGCTCTAAGAATGGATCAGCGTGAACCTCTGTCGTCGGTCGGCGACACCATTGGGGGAGAAAGGACCTACGAGACGGCGGCCATCATCTCGGCGCTACGAGAGGGCATGATGTCGACGGTGTAAGCTCCGGTCGGGGTGAGAACCATGTTCACCTGACCAACGCTCGTCGTCAGCGACTCATACGTCAAGAGAGAAGACTTACACCGACGCCGTTGGTGAAGAGGCACAGGAGGCTGAGCACCAGGCCGATCGTCCCGTCGACGTAGGCCGTCACGAAGCCCGCCGCCGTGACGGAGAGGGGTATGAACACGAGCCCCCCGAGCCACACAGCGCGAAGGCGATCTTCAGGGATCCACGCGCCTCTTGCCCTTGTCTTCCGTACCACCAAATCCGAGAAGCGCCCAGATAACGAGGACCCGACTGCATACGTGAATAGACGGGACGACCGATGAGGCCAGCGGGACATACCAAAATTACCAAGACCTGTTGGAATGAGAATGGCACCGATCGCGCCTTCGCCTTTGAATCCGTATTTAGCTCCCTTTCAACCAGTTAGTTAGGACACGAGGTACACATTCCCGCGTACGCACGATGGTGTACGCGATTGGTATCACTAGCACTGTCAGCCCCAGGAGGTTAGTATGTGGCTGTCAATAGCGTCTATGGACGTACCATAGTCCGTGATGAGAGCAAAGGTGGTCGCCAGTGTCTAGGGAGATCACAAGGTCCTAAGATGAGCGGAAATAATCCTCAGAACATAGAGTACCCACTATCGCCATAACGTTCGGGCTCCGAAGGAAAGTCAGGCATCGCAGTGGGTTGACCCAGACGACCAGCTTCTTAGGACCCTGAGCTTTGTCAATGCCACGGGAGCCCGGGTGAGCCGTTTCGGGAAAGAAGAAGGCAACCAACAGCATTTGTAGTATGCCCCACACGCCCAGAGCGACCTGAAGGCCACGCCATGACCAGTACTCGGCGAAGAAACCTGAGTGGCCATCAGAGGGTCAACGTCATATGCAAGAAATAGCAGTGACGAGCTACCTCCGACTGGCGGTGCCATCGCGAGTCCGAACAACATGGCCTGCACGATCGTCCTAGCGTCATCGACAAGAAGACACAATATCGGGTAGACTCACACCGAAGAAGGTGCCCATGGCAGTACCACGTTCCTCCACCCTGTACACGTCTCCGATGGCGGCGGCTCCGATAGTATAACCCCCAGCACCACCGAACGTCTGTATGAATCGCCAAAAGAGGAGACTATATACATCCGGAGACGCGGCGACAGCAAAACTACCGAGAACAGTCCATGGCATTCCGACGAGGTACACCACTCGTCGACCATCTCACAAAGAAAACTGAGGTCAACTTGGGACAAAAACGTGTCATCAAGAGACGTACAGAACGAACAGTATGTGGACCAGAACATGACGCTCACAGCCACTGCGAGCACAGATAATGTGACGCCTAGACTGGAGTCGCAGCGTTTGCGACGCGACAGTGGCACCAAAGGACAAGGACATACCTCACGGCAGTCGGCGTGGCATGGAGGTCTTTGGAGATTTGCGGTATCGATGGGATGAAGGAGCAGCCCACGAACACTGACGCGATTGACGGTCACGGATCCACGTAAACATGAGCGAAGAACAAGACGCACTGGGAACGAGCACATTGAGCGATGCGATAGCGAGAATCGTTCGCTTTTGTTTACCGCTGAAGCGATCGTAGACGTCCTCGGAGGGTAAGGCATTTAGGGCCGAGTCGACATGGTTTCCTAGCAGAGGGCTCTCTTCTGAAGCCATAAGGGCGAAGGTGCGTTCGCGGGGGTGTGAGGATTGCATTGAATTCACCTCTCCGCACGTTATAAAGCAAGCAAATCGGTGTTTGAGGATGTTTTCTCTGTCCGTTTCATACCCTGACTCGACTACCCCCGCGTCCCTGTCACAAGGGGACGTGACCAACTCCTGTAAGTCTGTGAGTTGTCATCGGGTGGCGCCGTCGATGGTCCGTCACCTTAGAGACAAAACAGTGTGAGACATTACTCGTATTCGCGCTGGAGTGCACAGATCCAAAGTTACATTTTTCCCTTGACGGTGTATGTGTAATGACCGGCGGATTAGGTGCAAACGTAAAATGGGGAGTCATCGATTTGACACGTACAATATGACTAATACCTGCTGGGTAATCACTGTTGGTCACTAGGCGCAAGCACCGACGCGCCAAGGAAGGCAAATCTATCAGGGCAAGGGGAAAGATACTCATAAGTAGGCCGACCAATTACTTTATCGTTATCAACCCCGACTCGGCAAATTAGCAGCACTAGTTGGCCGCCCTTGATATCGAAGCGCGACGCCCCGGTATCTGACAGTCGGACGCGTCGTGAAAGGGGCAAAGTGTTGGCGCGTTCGTGGTAGTCGTGGAATTTCAAGACCATGCAACATCGTGGCAGTTTACGAGCCAGCTGAGCGCGAGGGGAAGTTCTTGAGCCGCATCAGCCCAGAAGGGGATGTAAGCGGAGATTCTTAGGTTCCAGGGTGAGTGACACACTGTCACGACCCACCTGACCGCCATTCCGAGGATCTCAAGACCCCCGGGTGAGCGAGAAAACTTCCAATTGGATCCAACGCGTCCCGGATCGCGCAAGAATTTCAAAGTGATTCGCTGAAGGCGAACTCGTGATAGGGGGTACTTCTGTTCGATGATGGTGATGATACGGGATCGCTTCTTCTGAGCTGCCTGAATGCGATGGAGGCGTCGCAAGACCGCGTCGCTGCCAGAGGCAAGGCCAGCTCCGTCGCAAGGTACGAAGGTCGTGCAGTCTATCCGTCTAGTCGTGATGTGATCTAGCGTCTACGAACGGGTACATACATATGTAGATCCGTCCGTCGCAGTCGAGAGAGGAAGCGCGTCCGCGAAGGTGTCGGTATTGCGACCGCTCAATGCCGCTCCGCAGCGGCGCCGCTGTCGGACGATTGGGCGTCGAAATCGGGGTACCCCGACGTCGACGTACGCGCGCATCTGTTTGCCGTAGCGTATCGTGAGCCAGGTCAGGCTGCGACGCGTCAGCGCATGCTTTCGTAAACCACGAGGAACCACGTACAAGTGTCCGGACACAGCCAGGACGCCTACGAGCGTGTTGGTCGCGGCCACGCCGATGGTTTCGACGGCAAGGTATGAACATCGCGGCTGCTGGCGCGAGCAACAGCGACCGGAGAGCTCTGAGAATAGACGGCCGGATCTGTCAACACACTGCTTTGAAAGAAAAAGGACATACGAGAGGGCGGCCAACGACTTCGCTGCTTCGAGAGGGCATGACGTCGACGGCGTAAGCCCCGATCGGGGAGAACCATGGTCACCTGAGCAAGCTCTTCGTCAGCAACACGTCTTACGCCGACGCCATTGGCGAAGAGGCACCAAAGGTTGAGCACCAGGCCGATCGTCCCGTCGACGTACTCCGTACACGAAACCTGCCGCGATGACGGAGACAGGTATCAACACGAGTCCCCCGAGCCAGGCCGCACGAAGGCGATCTTCTGGGACCCAGGGTTCCACTAGCATTTGTTCGTCGCACCACCATATCATATCGGAGAGATGTCCAGAGATTGGCGCTCCGACTGAACGAGTGAATAGACGGGGCGTTCGGCGAGGTCAACAGAACATACCAAAATTGCCAAAACCGGTCGGGATGAGAATAGCACCATTTGTGCCTTCATTCTTGGATCCGTATTTGGCACCCGTTCAACTTGTTAGGTCGAGACAGAAGCGTAAAGTTTCCTGCGTACGTACGATGGTGTATGCGATTGGTATCACCAGCGCTGGCAGCTCCGATAAGTTAGCACGCGACTACCAGAGTGCACCGTAGTCCGTGATGAGAACAAAGCTACTCGCGAACGTCAAAGGTGACAGCAAGCAATGCCAGTGAGCAGAAGAAATCCACCAGAACAGAGTACGCACCACCGCCATGATGTTCGGGCTCCGGAGGAAAGATCCAGACGATCAGCCTCTTTGGACCTTGTACTTTGTCGATGCCACGTGAGCCCGAGTGAGCGGTGTCGGGCAAGAAGAGAGCGATCAACAACATCTGTATCATATCCCACATGCCCAGAGCGACCTGAAAGCCGCGCCATGACCAGTATTCGGACAAGAGACCTGAATAGAGACGAGAGGGTCAACATCTTATCGGAGATATGGAAATAGCGAGTTACCTCCGACTAGCGGCCGCGAGTCCAAACAACATTACTCGATCGGTCTTAGCATCACGTCGACGGAAGGAGGCAATTGCAGACTCACCAAAGAAGGTGCCCATGGCAGTACCACGTTCCTCCGCCCTGTACACGTCTCCGATGATGGTGGCTCTGATAGCCTACATAACCCCCGCTGGCAGCACAACCGAACGTCCGTACAAATCGCCAACGGAGACGCAGCGACAGCAAAACTACTGAGAACAGTCTACGGCATTCCGACGAGGTACACCACTCATCGACCGTCTCACAAAGAAAGCTGAGGTCAATTTGAAACGAAAACGTGTCGTGAAGAAACATACAGAACGAAGAGTACATGGACCAGAACATCGGAAGCAGTACGATGACCAAGCTAGGACATCATGATATGCCACTGACAAGTCACCCTGAGTGTAGTGACATGTCGAACGGACATCGCCAGGCGTGCTGAGACATGGCTAGGAGGCAATGCGACCTGACCTCATGTGACTGTCATTATGTAGCAAGTATGTACAGTTCTGTAATGCTAACTTACCGTGAGTTACGAGCTAGTATATCTGATCAAGTAGTAGTAGGCAACCTTCTCACTTGAGTACTTGGGAGTGGAAATCATCTTTCAGTAACTCTCCATGCATACGGTCAACCCTCTCTTAACTCATACCCATCGGGACAGTCCAAAAGGTAGAGACCTTTGGGTGACAAAAGGCAGTTTGGGATATCCAAAAGGTATGCATGGGTTATAAGGGAGTAGGTATGAGTTAAGAGAGATTTATCATGATGATGGTGTGTTCAGTTCGCGTCGCCGCTTCTACCTCGGCTGGACATTGTTTGGAGACCGGACTTTCTAGTAACGCCTCGGGTGTGTGTGACGGCGTGACGGGATAACCCCTTACATTCAATCAACTGGTTCCTGAAGAACTTTCGAAGAGCGCCCGACTCAGCGGCGTCACCACATGCACAGCCAATGCGGCTCAAGGTATCCAACCCGTCCTACAACATGTGTTTATTTTCACCGAAAAACCCCCACTGCCCGTACTAATAGGTCAAGGAACGGCTTTCAGCGCCTGCTCAAAGTCCGCGATGATGTCGTTGATGTGTTCGATGCCGACGGCGACCTGCGTTCGACGCCGTGGGGTCAGTCGTGTAGTTTCTCTCCACAGGAAGTAAGGAACCGCACCCGGATGAGATCCGGCGTCACGCCCGCCGCCAGTCTCTCTTCCTCGGTCAGCTGCTCGTGGGTCGTCGTGGCCGGATGGATCACGAGCGTCTTCGCGTCGCCCACGTTGGCGAGGTTGCTCGCCAGGCGGAGAGCGTCCACCGCCTTGCTCGCGACGCTGGGGTCGCCCTTGACGCCGAAGCTCAGCACGCCGCCGTACGCGTTGGCGCGGAGCAGCTTGTCGGCGCGTTCGTGGTAGGGGTGGTTCTTCAATCCCAGATACGACACCCATGCGACTTTGGAGTGTTTTTCGAGCCAGCTGGGGAGTGCGGGCCCGTCTGTGAAACGGACGAGGAATGGACTTGGAGAACGGGGGACGTACTTTGCCAGCGCCAACGCGTTATCGCAATGTCTCTGACCGCGAAGGCTCAGCGTCTCAAGACCTTGAATGAGGAGGAAGGCTCCGAAGGGGTTCAACGCAGGTCCGATGTCGCGCAAGAGCTCGACGCGAAGCTTCACCGCAAAAGCAATAGCACCGAACGAATCACTGAAGACCAACCCATGATAACCCTCAGAAGGGGACGTGAATGATGGGAATTTGCCGCTCCGAGTCCAGTCGAACTTGCCTGAAACGAGGGTCCATGAATCTGCAGACGGTGTGACGAAACGCACATACCAGAGTCGACAACGACGCCTGCGATCGTGGTCCCGTGACCTCCTATCCACTTGGTGGCACTGTGAACTGTGAAGAACGTCAGGAAGATGAGAAATATTCTTGCGACGAGTCCACACACCGACGATATCTGCGCCGAGGGAGATTGGTTGGATGAGATATCCTCCCATCCCAAAGGTATTGTCGACGATAAGGGGGATGCCGTTGTCGTGGGCGACCTGATGCCACAGGTCATGCGTCACTGCTGGTGGGTCATCCAACGTGCAGCCTACTTACCTTGGCGAGCTCAGGTATCGGGGCAACGTTGTACTTGGGGTTGCCGATACTCTCTACGTAAATCGCTTTCGTCTTTTCGTCGATGGCTGCTTCAAATGCCTTTGGGTCATCTCCTTCGATGAACTTGACACCGATGCCGTATTTCTTGAACGTCACTGTAGCGCAAACGGTGACGATGCGCCTCGAACGCATAGACCAAGCGCACCTTTGAACTGATTGTAGGTCTAGCGAGAGGACGGATCAGGACGGCGCAGTCAAATTAGAATGAATTCGATGCGTACCCCGCCGTAGAGATACGGCCTAACATGACCGAGCGATAAGAAGGGAATAGTACGACGTAACGAGCACTCACGTCGACACGATGTTATCACCCGCATTCGCGATCGTGGAAATGGCCAGGAACTGCGCAGACTGACCGGACGCCGTCGCTACTGCGGCCGCCCCACCCTCGAGTGCAGCGATACGGTTCTCAAACACGTCCTTTAAAATAGACGAGCAACACGTGAGAGGGATGTGGGAGAAGAAAGGAACGTGTGCACCCACCACGGTGGGGTTGCCGATGCGAGAATAGATGTGACCAAACGTCCTACGAAGTGGTCAGCTTGGGAAGGCACCGCACGCGTCGACGCACCTCAGACCAAAGAGGTCGGCGCCGTGCTATGCGTCGTCAGTGCGTCCGTTAGCAACAGTATGTGATCAGACTCACCGCGGAATCGTTGAATACGAAGCTGGTGGAGGCATAGATGGGGACTGCGCGGGCCTTGGTAGTCGGGTCGGGTTCCTGGCCAGCGTGAAGCTGCAGAGTCTCGAACTGAAGTTGTCTGTCGAAACGATGTTTGATCGCACTCTGCGAGTGTCGACCGCCAGATGGTCGCTCACCTGTTGAGGCCAGCCATGGCTTATGTTACGATGAGGAGATGGAAAAGCATAGAATAGGAGACAGGACTGCATATTTATGCAAATGGCCTGAAACGATTGATGATTGCACGGAATCACGCCATCATGAACGCCAGAGAAGATCATCTATTCCACCACACTGTCGTAATTGTGTCAGTCTCCAACTCCGCTAGGACCCACGTTGCGCGGATCACTCGAGTCAGAGTTGGAGGCGAGGTCGCCTTTGCACTAGAATGAGTCTGACCAAAGGCCACAAAAAAGCTGGCAGAGCCCCTCTGATGAGAATGATGGTTGATAGAGCAAAACGTGACTCGGCCGATCAAGAAGGTAGACTCTACCAAGTACTATCGTTCTCTAGTCGACGATGACGGGCCATGGCATCAAGCAGCCTTGACGAATTTCCCTACACTGTGCCAGAAAAGATGTTCCTCGTCTTCACCTTCCACCCCCGTCAATTCTTCGCCAGCCCATCCACCGATTTGCTGGATCCACGTCTGTGTGGGGCGATCCAGTCTACACCCATCGAACGCCAGCGCCCAAAGGGGCGACCAGAAGGCCTGCCACTGAGCGACATCCGCCCGTGGATTCTGAACGTGCTCGAAGAAGAGCATCTGCCCACCCGGTTTAAGGACCTCCGTGACCAGAGATTTGATGGTCTCCCGAGGCTGAGGCACCGAGCAAAGCGTCAGCACGGACACGAGGGTATCAACGGGCTGGTATCCGCCGAGACAGGTGAGAATGGTGGTCGTGTCCTCGGCGCCACACGCGAGGAGGAGCAGCGTGCCGGCTGCTTCGCTGAACCCAGCCGCCCCTGCAGTGCGCCTGATCTCGTCATGCATGAGGACGTTGGGTTCGAGGGCGACGTATTTGGTGACGCGAGCAGCATCGAGATATTTGGCGGTGTGTCCGTGTCCTGGGAGTGTGGATTGAGTGCGTGGGATTTGTTCCTGATGGCACACGACCACACTGACCTGCACCAAGGTCGAGAACGACGCCGTACGCGTTCTGGGTGATGAGAGACTTCTTGAGCTGGACGTTGTTTCCGTCGATGTCCGGGCCGAAGACAGTCCAGACGTGAGACATGAAAAAGCGGGAGATGGCGGTCGGGTCGAGGAGGAGGGAAGGGGTGGCCCATACGCGCTTCAGAGCGGGCCAAAGAGCAAGGTAGAGTGCGAAGCAAAAGTCGCCGAGAAGGCTGTATCTCTTGAGGATGGACATGCTGGTTAAAGTGAAAGATGGAGGATGGTTATTTCCGGCGTCAGGATCGACGACAGTGTGGGACCAAACTGGGCACCCTCGGCCGACCTCCTGCGTGCACCACAGCGACTTGGCACAGGAAACGGGACATGAGCGGGTTTACCAGGCCTGGACTCGTATGAGATTCGTGAACACCAACGGACGCGGTCGTGACGTCGGGGCCATGACTCCGAGGTGGCCACGAGGGATTCCCACGGACATCGACTTCGACGTTTGTTTCGGTGAGTCGACACCAGTCCTGGACCGGGCGAGGTCTCATCGACGTTCCTGGCAGGATCTATACCATACCTTGAATGTACGCATTCCGCTCGACGGTGGCCTCGTCGTCTCGGACGCTCCTCGTCGCGTTTTCTGCCGCGGTCGGTCGACTCGACAAGTCTTTTTCGCCCACGGACACGATCGCACGTCTCCAGGCGCACGCGTTCGCAAAGTCTGATGTCGTCTACGTTTTCCACATATTCCTCGCGCTCTTCTGGCTCACCATCATGGAGGTGCCCTCCTTCCCCTCCAAGCTCCTCATCCCGATATTATACGCCGTCGCCCTCCTCGTCCCGTTCACTTCCCAGTTCTTCCTCCCGGCGACACCCATCTTTGCCTGGCTTCTTGCTTTCTACACCAATCGTTTCATCCCCTCGGATCTCCGCCCCGCCGTCCACGTCGTCCTCCTCCCAACCCTCGAGACCGTCCTCTACGGCGCCAACATCTCCGACATCCTCACCCGTTTCACCCACCCCGTCCTCGACATCATCGCTTGGTTGCCCTACGGCGTCATCCACTACACTTACCCACTCATCCTTTCTCTCTTTCTCTGGCTCTTCCGCCCTTCTCTCGCTCTCAAGACCTGGGCCAAGACCTTTGGCTACATGAATCTCACCGCAGTCCTCGTTCAGATTCTCATTCCCTGCGCTGCACCCTGGTACGAGGTCATCTATGGGCTCACTCCGGCCACCTACGACGTCCCCGGCTCCCCCGGCGGTCTCGCCCGCATCGACGCCCTCTTTGGCGGCGACGGCTACCAAACCGCCTTCTCCAATTCCCCGCTCGTCTTCGGCGCCTTCCCGAGCCTCCACGCCGGCTGGGCGACCCTCGGCGCGCTCTTCATCACCCACTTTTGGGACGGCGCGTCCCCGTACGTGTGGACCTACGTCGGCGTCCTCTACTGGAGCACCATGTACCTCACCCACCACTACCTCATCGACGTCGTCGGCGGCGCGTGTCTCGCCACAGCCTTCTTCTACCTCTTCATGCCCGACGAGCTCCGTGCGCCCGGCGGTGCGCGTGGGCCGCGGTCCAAGTACGAGCAGTACGATCTCGAGGCGCGCCGGCCCATCGGCGTGGACGAGTTTGCGAGCGACACGGCCGAGTCGGTGGACCTGTCGGACGAGGGCGAGCCTGCCATCTTGTATCGCTCACCCAATCCGGCGGGTCACGGCGTTGAGGGTCCGCGCGACCCCGTCCGGCAACATCCGACCAAGAAGGGTGGGCGGACCCATAGACACACGGCGAGCATCGCGAGTCTCATTCGCGCGGACGAGCGGTCTGAGGGGTGGAGTCCGATCGGGAACAAGGGGTTCGTGTTTCCGTCCGTGACTCGGTGACTTCTTGGGTAGGACTTGGACTTTCGGAAAAAGGAGTCTTGGGTCATAGGCTCCATAGGAACGCATGACAGGACGAGGCTCGAGGAGGTGCTATTTGTTCGCTCGCTATACCCGATCTAATAGTCAAGGTGTCGACGCAATGTTGCATTAAAGGTATACAGCCATCACTCAGGTGCGCGCATGTAATAAGCAGGTCATCAAGAAGGCATGGTTCGACATGCATGTCTTTGACTGCAGCATCCCATTCTGACTTCCCCTCGCTGTATCTTTCGAGGATGAACTGTAGGAAAGAGACCCCCAGGGAATGGTCATGCAGAAGACATGGCCTCCGGTGATGCTTGTCTCTGCCCCGATTCGTGTGGCAAGTCAGTCATGTTCGGGTCGCTCGTTCTCCTTGCTCCACTCAGCGGGTCTGCTTTGACGACGTGTTGTGAGATGAGGTGGGCGCGTGCTTTCCTGCATCCGACAGATCCGAGAACAGGGGAAACCATGTTTTACTATGCCGCCTTAGGCCAGTCGGAGGATGCTCAACGCTCCGATTGCGACGTTCCGGCCTACCTGGGCCTAAGACCTCAGCCTGGCTGAAGTCTGCATGCTGTAACTTTGAGTTCGAGCCGTCGTCGCGAGCCGTCAAGTTTTAGCTTCACTGGCACGACGTGGTACGCAAGTCAAACACGGGTTTGGTCACTGACAGATTCAGATTCTAAGACCTTACGTTCGCGGGCGGGATTACATTACATGGGTAATGCGGGATATAAAGGAGCTCAACGGAACAAGGGGCGTCGTGTTGTCCTCGCTCGTGCGTCGTGTCGTCGACGCGACTGACCACACCGCCAAGACCATGCAGGACATCGACGACGGTCGTTTTTGTCCCCGTCCCCTCGTCCTTCTCTTCCCCCCCCCAGGCAGGCTACTGCCACGCTGCCCTGAGAAGGCCGTGACCACGACGTTTCGCACTGCGTCCTACGACGGCGAGAAGTACTACCAGTCGCTCGCGCGGCACACCAGCATTTCCTCGCGTTGAAGATGCAGCTGCGACCGGGGAGGGGATGGGCGTGCTCGAAGTCGGGTGCGACGACCATGACTGACGGGATGGAACCACGCGCGAGACGGTGGATCATCTCAGACGCACACGCGGTCGGCCTGACAGACGACAGGTTTCGGGTGCGCCGCGCGGGGGCTGGCGGGACAGGTCGAGTTGGACCTCGTGGGGTATTTTGGGAGGAATTCGTTCTGACGCGGGTGGGTTCGTTTCAATCTCTTTTAAATTTGGTATACAGGCAACTGTGCTGACTCCCTTCGCATGGCGATCTCGCGCGCATGGTCGCGTTTGGCAATCACATTCCTGAGCTGCGCCCCCTCAGAGACTCGCGCGTCAGGCGTTCATCGACGTCGGGTTCGAGATCGAGCACGAAGAGGACCTGGCTGAACGACCAGACATGATTCCATGGTACAATCGGCTCAATGGGAATTCCCGCAAGACGCAGACGCTGTGAGACACGTGCTTCATGTGGTTCAGCTTGCGGTGGACACGAGTATATGCGTCTGTTTGAGATGATCGGGCTGCAGCCCAAGGGGACGTTGGAGCTGTACAAGACACGCAAGCTCGGTTGTGACGCGAGGCTTGTCTGGGAAGAGGAAGCTATTCACACCCATGTACCTG
The DNA here is from genome assembly GCA_038090115.1 of Strobilomyces echinocephalus. Lineage (NCBI taxonomy): Eukaryota > Fungi > Basidiomycota > Agaricomycetes > Boletales > Boletaceae > Strobilomyces > Strobilomyces echinocephalus. Next base: position 8,780 of record JBBPMC010000238.1, on the reverse strand, counting down.
GTTATTGCACGCAAGCCGGTGGAAGAGTGATTTTTAAGTAATACGAGCATTTGGTTTCGCTGGGGCACGACATGGTACGGTTTCGGATTCTAAAAAACTTTACGTATGTCAAATGCTCGTGATACGACTCACACCTCCTTCGCGACCCTATCCGAAAACCACGCCACATGCTCGGGTTTGGTCAGAACGACAGGCACCTTGACCTGTCCGAGGTTTCCACAGCCCTCGTCGAGTCTCAGCTGCAGAAAGTCGCTGAACGTTCCCGGTAGGACGAGCCGGATCGTTGGTTTGCGGAACGACCCCTTGTCCGTGGCCGTATTAATTATGTGGTTCGATCGTTTCAGCTCGTCGAACACACGGTCCAATGCATGTGTAAGATCGCTCGCGGGAACTGAGAGACAGAGCGTCCGGTGGGGCGCGTGAGCGAGAGGACAGACACGAAGTGAGTCACACATGCCTTGGTTATCAGCCAGTTCAACAAAGAAGCCGATCGTGGTAGGGGAGCGACGATCGTCGACCGTGGTGGTCCAGTTAACGACGTAGGTCAGTACACTCTGAGCAAAGGCTGACATGACCATCCTCAACTCTTCTTCGCTGAATGTGCAGGGTAAGAGTCGGACAGCCACGCTGTAGACTGGGGTCAGCCAGCCCGGGCTTTATATATACGAGGTCACCTACTTGCGGCGCTCAATGAATTGGATAACAGGAATGCCGTCCGTCGGGTCAAACCCAGAGATCTCGACCACGTCCCCAAGACGGTACCGCCAAAGACCATCGTGAGTCGTAAGGACAACTTCGTATCGTGTTCCTAGCTCAACCTCCCACTATGAAACTAGTCAGAAAGGAATGCAATCTCATTTGCATACCCACAGGTTGTACAAGGGAGCTGATCGAATCGCTCTTGTTGATATCCAAAAACTCGACGAGGTCTTCGCCGACTAGCTTAAACTGATTCGACTCCAAACGATTGTAAGGCGATCCAATCAAAGCCTCCGAGCTTCCATAACCAAAAGAATGTATCTGAACGTCTGGACCAAGGAACCACTGAGCCTGCCCAGGATTACCGTCAGGGAGGAAAGACTTTCGGATACTCAACGCACCAATTGGACGGACGATGCGAAGGCACCACTGGAAATAGCAGTAACTGAACGCAACTCTGGCCAGACGCGGGCACACCACCCTGGACGGGTAGACGGGCGGCCAAGACTACGCAGCTCCTTCGCACGTTCCGGATCCGGAAAAATATTCATCTATTCAAGGGTCAAGTCTCGAACTTCCACTCCGATGATTGGCACTGACCTCGAGATAACGGCGGACCTCGGTCGTCCCCTCTAGATCCGGGATGGTGCCATTTGCGACGCAGTCCACCATCATCTCAAATTCCATATCAAAGTAGCGGATCATGTCCACGAAAGTACAAATCAACGCCATGGTCATGGTCTCGAGGGACCTGCTGGCGACAGCAAACAGCATATGAATCAAGAGAAAAGAGCGCCATTTCCCAATGAAGCCAGCAGCATATGGAGCAACATGATCAGGTACTGGAAGCGACTGGTCAGCACATCAGTGCACAGGGGTTATGTAATTGAACATGTCATACGAAATGTTCCCATCTTTTCTTCGTCCTTTCCGGGGTCTAGATGAAAGCGCTTCCTCTGGTATATTACTGTACCTGCTGTTCGGTAGATGGTCGCGACGGGATTGTTGTCTTCAGCCACGACATCCATTCGACCAACTGATAACCAGGATACGTGTGCCGCGGTTCGTCTTCGGAGGGGATCAAAAACCACCCATGATTTGGAACCCGAAGCACGGATCTTTGCCATGCAGTTGTATTTAAGGAAGTGTTTCCGACGGCCACCAGTCGTTGAACTGGAGACAATTAAAAAATCGGGTAGTCCTGGGGCTAAGAGGTCGATGATGGCACTGGCCCTGCAGGGGGTTTCAAGTAACCTCGCGACGAGTGGTGCGTATGAGTCGTAGACCGTAAGGGGGACTGCTTTCCTAAATGACTCGCAGAGCGCGTCGTCATCCATGTTGTCGACGAGGCCATTTGTCGCATCGCGAAAGTCGGTGAGCTCGGGGGCGGTCTGAGCAAACTGGGTCTTGTAGTTAGCCCTGACTATCTGGGAACGTAGCCGGTCAGTCCGTTGCCTCAGTTGGTCAGAGAGCGATGGCGGGTTGGAGGGAAGGAGGTCGGAAGCCATACTGTGAGTGACAGGAGGACTGAACCTCGAGCAGTGGATGGGTATCCGAGTTGCGGACCCGAACAGCGACGAGACCCCGCTATATAGTATCCGACAATTTCCCCTGGGCTTTTACGTCCAAGTTGTCGATTTAGTACTGAATAGTGAAGACAGATATGACGTACTTCGATTCGTGTTGGGGTCGGCTGTAGAGCAACGGTGGGGCATATTTTCGCTAGGAAGTATGGGGCATTTGCCAAGAGTCTAGTAAGAGATCGTCATGCATTGCATGGTAATCGGTCTATGGCGAAGTTTCGAATGAAATATACCGAGTGATTATGGGTATCACGCTTAGGACTACGCATGGAAAACAACAAGAGACGTAGGGCCTTGAACATGCACTATCGGGATAGACCCAGAAGCCAAAACGTCGCGCCGCGACTCACAGCTCTTGCATGACCCGATCCGAAAACCACGCTTGACCTGTCCGAGGTTTCCACAGCCCTCGTCGAGTCTCAACTGCAAAAAGTCGCTGAACGTCCCTGACGAGACGAGGCGGATCTTGCGTTGGTGGGTGACATCGCTGTCCATGTCCCCGATTGTTTGGCCCAATCACGTAACCTGCCCGTGCATGTCACACTTCGTTGTCCAGCGACTGACGAGGTTCGGTCGTCCGATAGCAGTTGCTGACGTCGAAGAGCATGTTCCAGCGGAGATGGTCATCTTGCGCGTAGGGAGGCGCAAGCAGGAGGTTGAGGTCGATCAAAGTGCCGACGACCCTGGCCAGAAACGGCTCCAACACGGGTCCGTCTGTGAGCGACCCGACCAAATGAGCACTCGACGGTCCAGTAGGGACGGATGACACGTACAATTGGGCCCTTCAGCAAAGGGGTACACGCGATCCAACATCCATTGGTGATGGCGAGTCCTGTGGAAGGGGAAGAGGCGGGGACAGTAGTCCTGTGGCCACGGGTGGGTGACCGGACTGGGCAAGAGGTGGTTCCACAATTAGCGGCCCTTCAGCAAAGGGGTACACGCGATTGGCAATGTCCATCGGTGAGGGCGAGGGGGAAGAGACCAATTTGCGACCTCGGGGGACAGTGGTTCTGGGGCCGCGTGTGGGTAACCGGCGGATGGCGAGCCTGGGGAAGAGGGCAAATTGCGCTCTACGAGCCTAGGGGTGGAGTCCAATCGGGAACAAGGAGTTCATGTTTGGGAAACAACTACAAGTAGAGACAGACAGATGCACGTTCAGAGTTCTGATAATAGTGGCCCGGCTAACAAACTTTGACCGGGCTCAGAACATATGTGTCTAACACATCGTCGTTGCTCTCCTCGAACGCCACATATCCGTGCTGATCTATCCACCTTCAGCCGCTCGTCCTTTACCGTAGGCATCGTCGAGGTCGTGCTCGTGCTCGGCGGTCTCGGTTGAAAAAGCCTCGACTCTCATAAGCTTACACAGTTTCTCTGTCAACCCGTCATCTGTTTCCCGCTGCTTTCGCTTTCCATGCGAGGGTTTAGGAGGCGGGGCGTAAATGTCAACTCTGCGGTTCTGATGGGATGTGCGGGATTTCAGAGTTGAGGGTTTCACCTCAAGAACTCGCGGCCAAAGGCAAGGAGATGGCAAGCGTTGTGAAGTAGATGAAGTCGAGACACCAAAGCTGTGGTCTGGAACGAAGGTGGTATTGGTCTGAAGAAATGGGACTCGTTTATCAAGTTCTTCGGCCGCTTCACCTAGTCTTCCGTCAGCTTCGATCGGCGGGTAGCTACCTGGAGGGGGGAGGTGAGCCACACCGAGCGGCGCAAGCTTAGGGTCACTTTGGATCTTTTTGATCCATCTCCGAAGAATAGCTTTGAATTTTTGATGGTTAATGCGAGGGGTTTGACGGAGGTATCTTAGAAGTTCATTTTCGTGGTCGTCTCCGAAGATGGCGTAGCGCAACTCTTGGAGCATGGGAGCCAGAGGTTTGAAGTACTCTGGTAGTTCGTCTTGTAGGACCCCAAGCAGTCCACCTTTTGTCGCACAGTGCAAAAATTTGTTGTTGGGGGTCATTGGACCAGAGAACATGAGGCTAGACAGAGTTTTGGGAACTAAAAACTCGGGATCTATTTCTTTGGAGGAAGACAATGTGCGGGTCCGGTGAGGGACATAGAACCATAGCATCATCACAAGCAGGCAGTAATAGAATGATTCCAGGTCGTGATGAGAATCTTGAGTGACTGCTTCTGGGATCGAAGTGGACTCCGACATCTCCTTGTTGTCCTTGCAGCGAGTAGATGATGCCGCAAGGGCCACTTCGAGCTCCAGTGCCATGAAAGGCCTTGTACCCTAGCTGAAACGTAAGTAACTTGCAATGACTAAATCTGAAAATTATATCATGCTACGTTGAGCGAACGTACGGTTATTTCGGCATTCTTCGGCATTTCCTCCAAGTCCCTCCAGATTGTCATCAGCTGCGGAAGATCCTCCAGCGTACGTTTATACGGGCGCCCCAATCCAGCTGTTGGGACGGGAGGATGCTCACATGTGTCGAGCGATGGAAGTTGTATACATGGTCGCAAGCCCCCATCAATGATATTAGACGATGTTGTTTGCGTGTCGTTGGAGTCAACGGAATAGTCTTCATTGGCTTCCGTAGCCGCTTCATTGTCTACTTCGTCGAGCTGTGAAGCTAGCCCAGCCTCGCAAGACTTTGTTGATTTATCCTCAGGCTCGACAGTGACCGAAGACGCTTGATGCCCGTCAACGATGTAATCGATTTCCTCTTCAGACAGCGGATGCACGGCGGCAAGGCCCCAGTCTAGTAACTGTCCGCGCAGCATTCCGGGGCGGTCTGGGTCCGGTGGCAAGGTAGAGTGTTCTTGCGGGACGAAGCCCATATTCTCGATCGAAGGATCACGGTGGAGGATCTGGAAAGGGAAAAAGGTGCCGAATGAACCATTTTGCCTAACAATGTAGTTGCTGGCTGCCTGTTCGTGCGCTGCATGATTGACAGATTATTGTTGATCCCACAGAGCGCGAGGTAAATCGCCCACATGTAATACAGTCATAGAAACCACCGAGAAGTTCAAGAGCACTGCGAAACCGGGTAATAGGAGTGGCCCAAGGAGTACTGTAAGTGCGCAACAAGGCACGATTCTCGTAGCCGTAGACTTCGTTCAACACGCCTCCTTTAGAGTCAGAGTGATGTTTTAAAGAGCGAAGAGCTGCCTTGCTGAGTTCCAATTTGATACCCAATGAAGCGCGCATGTAGCCGGTGGTGAGATAGTAGCGGCCGTCGCTCGTCTTCACGGCCTCCTCGCCCAGTAACCTTGGGATGCCTTGCACTCCTTTGGCGGAAAGGAGAGAAAGAACAGTACCTTCTGTTAACGTCGCCCTGGCCCGGGTGTCGACCCAACTGTTCTTGATGATGATAGGGCAACCTTCCTCGCCGATATTGAGATAGAGTTGCAGGTCTTTGGGAAGTTGTGACTCTAGCCATCCCACCCATACTACGGTCCCTCGGCTATGAATGGCTGACGTTATGAAGGCAGTGAGATAGATCTCAATGACGCCTAGTCCAACTGCCGGGCCAGTGGAGAGGCGGGAGTGTATTGCGCCAGTTATATGCGGGTCAAAACCGAGACGAAAAGGAGGAGCATAGGAAATGCCAAGGATGAGTCGTACGAAGATCTCCCATCCTAGGGGATTGGTGAATGAAAAAGGTGTGGAAATGATGGATCCGCCGCGATCGAATAAGGCGACGGTCACATTTTCTCTGTGGATAAGGGTTACGAGGACGAAGCAACGTGGACCTTGAACTCGTAGTAGATCGGCCGCACGTTCTGAACAGAGCCGGTGAATTGTGGAGTCTGTCTCGTTGCCCGACTTCAATTCGACAACAGTCCGAATGAGTCGCCAGTCCATGAGCACCTCGTGATCGGTACAGAAGACGTCAGGGCAGCGATGAGCGTCGATACCTGGCAGAGACTTCGAACTACCTGCTCCAGACCAGAGGCGGCGGCGTTGATACATTTCGTCCGTCGCAGTAGATGAGTACCGATACGCTCTGGTACAGAGTGCGTTGAGGAACCCAACAACTTTGGACTCGGATTTGGTGGTTTCTGTGTATGAACGCAACATATCAGGGTTGGATTTAGTGGTGTTCTGGTCGCTAGTGGTACGGAGGAATGCCAGAAAGCCTTGCATGTTGCACTATTCGCTCGTCGTTTGTTTCAATCGAAGGCTTCTGTCGAGAAGAAAGACTTACCTGTTTTCCCTGTCGATCCTCTCCCTTGAAAATGTCGCTGTCGGAGAATAGCGCCTCAACGAACGATCTTGGATCAGCGAAAGATCGGGTTTCAACGATTGCGTCATGAATTGATGTACTCATAGCAGCATTCGTGCGGGCCGTGCGCCCAGCGTACAAAAGGGGCTGCACCTATAGTAAGGTCGGAGCGAGTCTGAATCAGTGTCCCAGTGTGGTTGTCGTGGAACCGGGCTGTCTTCTCGTCGCTGCAATGGTGATAGCTGAGGAGCGCACGGCACAAACGAGGATGTACAATTCCACGCGTAGCGGTATCCTCCGAGAGTGCACAATAGGGAGGGTGTTAGTGACATTCTGCGGTGATACGGAAAACGGTCCGAAGAAATTCAATGAATCAACCCGATCAGAATAATAGGTGATTCAGACGTCAGTGGCTTGAATAGGCACGGTGGGCGCAGGGGAGGTGGGCACAGGGGACGAGTGTCCACGCTTGAATGAACGCTGCGGGTACGACAGGCAAGCGTCGTACTCAAACCAACATGCTGGGAGTGACTGGCAACAATCATGCTTGGACTGACACGGGAATTGAGGCGATCAATGAGCGCTCTGGCCCGACTGAGTATGGCGAGGGTGGCGAGTGAGCGTTCGCACACAAAATTGACGCGGTGGAGCGACAGGCGAGTGTTCTTGCTCGAATCGATGTCATGAGGCCAGCAGGTTAGCGTTCGCGCTCGAAATGATCATCTGTGGAGCCAATAGGCAAGCGTTCCCGCTTAAATAGGTGTGGTGGAGAACGTCCTTAGAGCTTCACGCTCGAATTGATACGGCAGGGGTGACAGGCGACCTTCGTGCTTGAATTAACTAACCTGGCGGGAACAACGAGCACTCGGGCCAGAATAGACGCGGTTGGAGTGACGAGTGAGCACTTGAGCACGCACACTCGAATTGACATGGAGCGAGTAATAAGTGAGCTGCGTGAGCAGTTGAGCTCGAATAGACGCGGTTACTAGAGCGTCGGGTGAGCGCTCGAGTTTGAACAAGACGGCTGGAATGACCTCGACCGAGCGATCTGCCGAGTTGCCGCCTGTGCTAAAATTTGGAAGCCCGAAAGTTACCTTGCTTGACAAGGTTTCGCATTGGGAGAACCTACCGGACTTTTCCGTGTGTGGCACTCTTCAGTGGTTTCGGATACTTACACTGCTGACATTGCGTGCGTTTTCATCATCGAGCCTCCTTGTGCCAATGAGGGACCTTCCTCTCCTATAGTTCCTCCCACCACTCCTACTAAGAAGTGAGCCAACCACACTCAATTTGATTGCACGCAATTCCTCTAGTAATAACTTAGGTTTTTGATGCAACCACAGATGTTTTTCATTCGTGCTGATCTATTATACCGATGAATGGTCCTTCTAGAGAAGTTTCTCATTTATAATCAATACACCATGTGCTTGAGGGTATGGTGGGCAGTGCGTCAAGCAAGGTGTTTGCCGCCACAGGCGGCCTTTCCGAGTCCGACTACTCTAGCCAAAAGTGAAAGCGCTACATCAATCAGCAACTGGAATGGTTAGTAGCCGAGTCGAAAAGCGAAATTCATTCGATCTTTAAGTTTGACCTCCAGGTTCCCGGGGCAGTGTCAACACTGGTTTGTTCCATTTAGCAATGATGCGTTACGTTGACAAAATTCGACAAGCGGCAGTCATGATGGCCTTGAACGACTCTGCCAATCGGTGTTTCGCTTGTGCCCTTTGGGAGCCCAAAGGGCGGAGGTTATAGCCAAAGTGTCGTACAAAGGCGTTCTGGTCCAATTAGAACCCTCCGTAGTCCTCGCGAAAGTCTCAAGCGCATAACGTGATATACTCCGGTTTGCAGATGCTGGTAACCACGGGCTGCATTAGGACTGGTTGCAAGACATGGGCGATTGAGGGCGCCATCGAAACTCGTTGAAGATGAGTTGCAGGTGATTGGCTCTCTCTCTAGCTGTGGCTGATTTTCTGGGGGTTTGCAGCGTCGTAGGTTTCTGAGGTCCATGTGACTGCACAGAGGGGGCGGAGGCAATAATTGTCCGGCGCTTTTAGCCGCCTACAGGCAGCGAGCAACTTCGGAATGATAACAGGGGTGCACATCACTCTCGTTCCGAGGTGCTCGCTTTCAGGCGCCACCACTTCTCACTACCTAGTCGCGATTCGGAAACAAATTTCGGATACTTAAAGGCGCCATTGGGGGGTTCCTCTTACAGTATCCTCACCACTCACTCATGACTACCATCCCAGACCTCCTTCCCACCAATCTACCCGAGCTCTCTGAACAGCTGAGATGCCGCACCAACGAACTTCGGTCGAAGCTG
>JBBPMC010000237.1:1325-30174 GCA_038090115.1 Strobilomyces echinocephalus | reverse complement strand
GCGTCGCCCTCGTCGCGCTGTTGCACGGCCTGTCCAGGCGGGAAAGCAAAAGACGGGCTGGTCGCCGGAAACGGTTTCGCCATGGTGGGGGTTGGTCCCGAGTCGGCGGTGGGCATGATCAGAGCTCGCAAGAAAGATAAGAGCGCGGGGAGATGGGGCGTGAAGAGTGTCGGATGAGAAGAGCGAAGCGGGGTGAGGGAACCCAAAAAGGTCTTAAGATGCACGTTTGGGAGCGAGGGAAGGGTGTCGAGCATCGGATAGAACAAGGAGAGAGTGTGATTGAGTAGGACCTCGTGTTCGGTGAGCAGAGGCCGGTTCTCCTCGTCAAGGACATCGAACCGGTCTGTGTGAACGCTCTCGAATCGGGTACGAGAAGAGGCAACGAGCGAGACTTACAAAACTATCCACACCTGAGAACGACGATGTGACGCGCAGCCTCGTTCGCGACCATGTTGCAGCCCCTCTAGGTCTGCAAGGATCAATTACCGCTACATCCAATCAAACGGACGGACGCACCTGGGTCGGGATCCGCGCTGTTCCGAACAGCCTCGTGTACTGATCCATGTCGAGCGGGCGGCTACAGATGTTGTCTGGATCAAGCAATCCGGTACGAAGATCATGGACGAAGCCGAGCGACGAGATGATAATGGCAGCGGCGCGAGGTAACTGAGAGCCCCGATCTGGGATGGGGTCGTTCCTTGGCGAATGAGATTTGGACCAGCCAACGCGCTTGGACGATGAGGGATGCACTCGAGCACGAAGAACTTGAAAGGGTTGAGGGCGAGGTCGCTGTGCGACAACTGGCTTTCGTACCTAGATCGCAAAGAATTCGTTTCGCTGTGAGGTAGCGATCGAGACTGACCAGCTGAAGTCTTCGATGTAGCTGCGACAGAAGGCGACTGTGGCAACTACTTGCCATATTAGTCGACATTAGCTTACCTATGTCAAACTCACCGCATGGCCAAGTGCCAACTACCCGACAACGACAACGACCGACGCCGATCGCGAACCCATCGACACACTGCCAGCTCGTTGGCCACACACCCACGCTCAGGAGCAACGATGCGACCGTATCGATCGGCCTGATATGGTCATGCAACACGCGTACGTATATTGTTTGTCTCACTTTTTTCGCGAAGTATCTAATCCATCAGTACCACAACAGGTACTGGAACGGTCCACACCATTCCAGCGACACAGTCCCAGTTGCAGCAACGCCATGCAGATAAGGACGGCGTGGCACGAGGTGCGTGGCGTCTCTACTCACTCCCCTCACCTACCTAACGACTCCACCGTCCGAGTAGCCGACTAGACGAACCGGAAGCCGGCGAGGATCAACGCCGTCGCCTGCCTCGATCAACAACAGGGACGAGGAGGGCAAGGAAGAGGGTGAAGAGGGTGAGGAGAGAGAGGAGGTCGACCCAGCAGGTGCGTGACGTGCCGGATCGCACTCCTCGCCATCTAACGACGCGCGCCGTGCAAGTCGCCACGCAGACGACGCGAGGAGAACGTGAGGGCAGCGAGGACGCGAGAAGGAGGTCCCAGGTACGTGGCACGTCGGCTCGCTCCCCCTCGTGTCCTGACAACCCCCGACCACGGCGTCGCCTGCCCGGGGACGCCTGGACAAGGATGGCAAGGAAGTGGTTACCAGCAGGTGCGCGCCATGCTGGATCGCGCTCCTCGCCATCTAACGACACGTGCTGTGCGAGTCGCCACGCAGACGACGTGAGGAGGACGCGAGGGCAGCGAGGACGCGAGAGGGAGGTCCCCAGGTGCGTGGCTGCCGGCTCGCCCCCTTCGCGTCCTGACAACCCCCCGACCCACGGCACAGTTGCCTGCCCAGCGACGATTGGACGAGGAGGGCGAGGAAGGGGCAAAGGAGGCAGGTGCGTAACATGCCGGATCGCACTCCTCGCCATCTAACGACGTACACCATGCCAGTCGCCGCGCAGACGACGCGAAAAGGACGACAGGTAGAAAGGACACGAGGAGGATGTTCCTCAGGTGCGTGGCAGCCGTCCCGCCCTCTCTCGTGTCCGAACGACCCCCGACCCATAGCGCAGTCGCCTGCCCGGCAACGCACAGACGACGACAACGGTGTGTGGCCCATCGACTCGACGCACTCACCGTGTCGTGGCACAGGTGGCGACGAGCGTCGAGCGTCGAGCATCATGCCACGACGCGCAACATGGTCACCTGGCCGACCGGACCCACCGTGGCCCACGAAGAGGCTGTGAGGACGAGCCAGAAGGCAAACGAGAGGACGACAATGCCACAGGTGAGTGGCACGCCCGTCCGATCGCTCGCAATCTGACAACGCTCTCTGTCGAGCAGATGCACAGGCCGCAACAACAACGCGGTGCAGCACGCCACGACGCCGAACGGCCTCACCTACCCGACGGCAGGGTCCAGGCGCGTATCGCGCCGTCTCGCTCGCCTCGCCAAGTAAATGGCGACATCGTCTCCTCACAGACGACGATGCGAACCTCGCCTGGCTAGCAGCCGACATGCGGAGCACGACCAGGTCCCGCTGACCAGCCGGACAGCAAGGGCGATATAGGTGCGAGGCATGCCGACGAGATCTCTCGCCTTCTGACGACCTCCACCTGGATAGGGATCGCGTCGAATGAAGTCACCTGCCCAGCAACCGCCTGAGGAGGGCGAGAAGGCCATTCAGACGACGACCAGGAGGGTCCGAGAGGTGCGTGGCATGCCTCATGGACCGTGTGGTCTCCCGATGACACCCAGGATCCGACGTCGTCCCAAGGCCGGCAACGTGAACACGAGGACGAGGAGGGCGACAGGGCGAGTGGACGACATGCTAAATGTATATATAAGTAGTAGAGTAGATGGTATGTACACGAAAACCCGGCAGGACAAATGAAAGGAGGCGGTTTCGCGCGTCGTGACAACATGTCGGATTGCATGAAAAGGGACCGCGTGAATGCCGACACACCGTTTCGTGCAATCTGACATGGCGTTGAAATGCGCGAAACGGCGCACCGTGGATTGCGAGGGATATACCGTATATCTCGACACGGTAGAGTGGTAGGGTGGTTGACTGTCGTAAGGGTCTTCCCATCAGCAGATAGTCCGAATTTGGCACAACTCACCTGACACATTGTTTAGAAGGATTGCGAGCGAGGGCTTGCGGAGTCGTGCACATGGCGGAGATACCCTCCCGTCTGACCACATCCAGATGGGCGACGCGACCAACGCCGTCATTATATTCCCCGGTGAGCTGCCCCAGAAAAGCGGAACATCTCCTCGTCACGGGTCTACGTTCGAGCGAGATCACCAAAGGATACGAACTCGCCTGCACCAAGGCACTTGCAGAGCTCGAGGGTGCGTTCCCCTCTGTCCGGACGACGCGTGATCGCGCGCTACTGACCCTCTGAGATCTGTCCACATGCAGCCTTCCCTTGCCGTTCACTCATGCCGTGCTTGCCAAGGCGCTCAAGCCTCGCCATCGCATCGGAACAATACAGATTCGAGGATGCCCTCTTGTCGCAGAGGCAGCCTTGGCCGTCATGCCCAACAACCCAAAGAACTTTGGACAACCTCCGCGTCATATCAGACGTGGTCTTCAGCCATGAACCAGAAGGCTCCATCAAAAAGGTCGCCGTCTTCACCTGCGCCCTCGACATCGCACAGACTGAAACCAAAGGCACTGTCCTCATCAAGAATGCCGATGAGGTGCTCAACTTCACCCGAGAGAAGGAAAAAAGGTTTCCGTTCCCTGCCCCTGCACCCCACGCAGATCTTCAAAGAGATCACTGACTTGGGCGTCAAGGTCATTGTCGCCAGCTCCTCTGTCGGCAAACTCGCCCTCCACTACCTCAACCATATCAGCATCTCCGTCCTCAAAGTCCTCTCCAAATTCGACCTCCGCCGCGTCAGCTGCGTCGACGTCTTCGAAACGACCGAGATCGGTGGAGATCGCATCATGGTCCTCCATCAGCTCGCCCCAGACGACCCCGGGTATGATGCTCGTCAGGACAGGTCGTGCACAGCGATGATCGTGCTGTGCAGGGCAACTTCGAATGACCTTCGCAGTGCTTGTCGAAGCGTAATAGGGCTGGCATATATGTTGTCTTTTATAAACATAAAATTAAACTTAGTCACATCTGAAAGTTACAGTTTTCAGCCCAACCATTCCTGTCTTTGGCCCAAGAGTTCATATTGGAGTCGGTGAAAAGTACCAGAGAGGCCCTTTGACCTGGAAAAAGAATGCAGGTGAGCTGGTAAACCCAGCCATTGCAGCCAATAGGGCTTACCTTGAAAATGCTGGTTAAAATGGGTGGTTGTTGATGAACAGAACACGGTGATATCCCCCGGCCCAAGTGCCAAAACCAAGCCATCGTCATGTACTGCGAATATCTCTCTTGCGAGCGACGCAGAAAGGGACTCACTCGGCCGCTGTGAGCGACCGGCGGACGCAGGCGCGGGAGTCCCGCGACGATGCCGAAAAGCGTCGCCAACAGATAATATTTCTCCCATACAACCGGACCTCTTGGCGAGTGAGATGGGCGCCGATATCGGAGCCCGGGTTCTCCCGTACCGGCGCGTCCGAGACCAAACAACTCCACATTTCTGGCCTCGCACACTCGATACTTAACGCCATGGCCAGCAGACCTCGAACGTCACCCGTCCCTTCGGAAAGGTCGTTGCGATGGACGGCTTCGGCGTATACGACGCTCTTTGCGACCCAAGAAAATTCGCTTTCATGACAAGGGAAATCGGCGCCAGGGAGCTCGCAAAGTGAGTTTCATCTCTATCCCAAACGTCCGCGTTTCCCCAGGCGCAGGGTCAGCTTGCATCACGCCAGTTTCTGACGCGTTTGGAACCCAGGCTTGAACGTACTCAGCGGGTCGACGTGGAAAGGCACCAAGCTTCGCATCGGCGAGGCGAGACCCAACTTTCAGGAGCGGTGGGTCCTTTTTCGTCGACCTTGGCCATATGCTCACGCGCCCCCTCAACCAGACTCGCCCGTTTCAAGCAGTCGCCGCGACCGGGTGGACCGAAACGATCGCGGTCCCGTAACCACTGCCGATCCTCGCCCATGCTTCCCCTCCCGCCTCTCTCCGCCACTACCGCTTCCAGCGCAGCATGGATCGTCACCCCCTCCGGATGCGTCGTTCGTCTGATGCGAATGCGCCCTGAACGACCCCTCTAGCCGATGCGCGGCAACCTCGGCGTTCTCAAGGTCAAAGGTACGAACGGCAAGGTGCAGAGACAGATCAAGCCCCCTCCATACGAGCCCGTTGACGTCTCATAGACCCCACGAAATGGGGCTCGGCGTGTCTCAGAGGCGCGTTCTTGGACGCCGTGTCCGTGCCCGTGCCCACGTCGACGGATGCGCTTGAACTTCGTTCAGAAGGGGAGGACGAGGAGGACTCCAATGATGATGGAATCGATGGTGGTGCCTCTTCCGCTTTGACCCGGCCTGAATTTCAGTTGCATGCAGAGCTCATCAAGTGCTAGCAGCCGCTCTCCCGACCTCTTTACCAACACGGGAAGCAACGAGGGGATCTATTCGTGTACGCGACGAAGCAAACACTGCCCTCGCGATACTGGGCCAGATGTTCGGGGACAAGGAAGACTGTGACGGGGGAGAAAGCCTCGACAACATGGATGTCGTGGAGGTTGGGGAAGCGAGAGACGTACAAATGCTCGAAGAGGATGAAAATTGTGTCTTGCGACTTTGGACAAGGAAGCAAAAACACCAAGAAGGACAAGGGAAAGGGAAAGAACGGTTGGCGAGCGTTGTTCGTTTCGCCTACTCGGACGAAACTGGCGTCGAACAAAGACGCCGAACTGGAGGACGCTCTGCATGTAGCCGAAGGGTCAGCGCTGCCAGCGGAACCTGCCATGCGAACGAACCTCAAGGTCCTGTTCGCACCGAAGGAAGACGGTTTGTCGCATTCGCTCTCTCGAAACCAAATTTCTGATTAATCTTTGTTTTTCAGCGTCTTTCTCTCTTATGGACCACCTTGCCCTCGAGGATCAGCTGGGTCGCGTAGTCGTCCAGGGTGGACTACCTCCATCTCTTGCTCGTTGCGATGGGCCATCTAACGCGGACATTGACGTGGGTTTTCTGCTGCCGGTGCGCGACAAGCTGCGGTACCTCGTCTCCGAGGTGGACAAGGACTGCGCCACGCTGGCGCTGCAGATCGCGAACCTGTGGACACTGCGTCTGTTCGCATTCAAGTTGGGGATGGATGATCTACCGCAGGGCGTGGCGTTCTCCCGGTGAACGTGGATCGGGTGTTCAGGAAGGAAGTAGACGCGATGTACAAGACGCTGTCACATTCGTGGGCGATCCCGTCTGGGGAGAGTCTGGACATCGTGAAGACGTTCGAGTGCACAGGCGGGAAGAAGTTGTTCTAGTAGAGTGAGGCCGCAACCCGAATCCGGCGATTCTCGCTTACAAGCCTAGTATTAGTAACGGATCCTTCAATATAACGCATGGCTCATTCCTTCTAAGCTACAGCTCTCCCTACCAATGTGCACAGAAATCATCGACGTCGATGACTTGGACCTTGTCTGTACGGGGGTACGGCACCGCATATGCATTGACGTCCCCCCCACTCCCAAGAAACGTTCAAGGAAAAAGAAACCTATTCTTATCGATCTAACAGACTCTGGCCCCGCAGAGGGCGCCGATTCGATGCCCCACTCTCTTCAGGGACCTTCGTAAGCGTTCTCTGCCCCATGACTTAGGTCCGACGTGGATTCATTACGCAGAAATTCTAAAAAAAGGGCGCAGAGTTTGGGGAGGAGTCCATGGAATCGAAAAAGAAGGTACGTGCTGCTCATCAAGTAGAAGGGACCACGGTGTGCTCATGCTAATTGGAACAGAAGGCAAGAAAGTCTGGTAAACCAGTTGTGCTGATCAGGCGTAGGGTTAAGGGATCGGCTATGTAGAAGGAAACTCAATACTATGAGGGAAAATTGTTCTCAAGCATTAGTTCATCAAACCTGTTTAGTAATATGTAGACTAAGCGGCTTTCCAGGAAAGGACGCAAAAGGGATGACGAAAGAAAGGTCTCTATTGACGTGTGGACGTGCGAGGGTGACTCGGAACAGCAGTAAGACGCGTGGGGGCAATAGCACACAATGAGGACGACGGCCGCGGCAGGCGAGGGCAAGCAAACGGAGGACGAGGATGGGGCGCGCACGAGCACCGCCGTTGCCCTTGCCCTTACATTGTCGACTCGGAAGCGGGTTCGGAAGACGAGCGTTACATAACCAGCGTTGCACTTAGCCGGCGCTTGCCGAGGCTGCCGAGCCGCGGCAACACTAGCCGGGCCCCCAGACAACCTATTCGTTTCTGCACGTCAACGAAGACAGACCCAGAACTCGCGGTGGACCGGAACGAGGATCTGCGGAGGCCCTTTACGCTCGTCACTGTCGTCATGGCGCAGGTGTACGGGCTGCTCGAACCGTACGATCTCGAGCTCAACAACGGGAGCGCGTACTACGTGCGTCCCTTGCTGATTCATGCAGCGCGACCCTTACGTCTCTTGGCAGACCGAAGACTGCGCGTCCCTGGCGTGCCATCGAGCTCGGCCGATGCGACACAGCGTCTGCATGTCAGGTACGAACGTCCTTCGAAAGCGCCAGTTGTTGCCTGAGCACTCTGTTTCCAGTCGATGCTTTTCGAGGATGGACGGGCAAGTACACGCAGAAACACGTCGTAACGATATCACCAACAAGCTATGGCAGGTTTATAGTAAGTTTTTTCGGGCGCTGCAGTACGACAAGGCCACCCAACACTTCCTAGGTTCCACGAAATTCATTCCGGCATGCCAACGTCGAGGTGCGATCATCATCCTGGGTATGTTCGCATTAGCAAAACGCATCCCATCGGAAAAACTCGACGTATTGCTCAGAGTAGGGTCGGGTCCCCTGGGCAACCTTCGTCCCAAAACACATCGCTCTCGTAGGCGGCCAGCGCGTCAAGATTGGCCGTCAGACGAACGCCAAAACCGTCCCTGCAGAGCGAAACGGCTACTTTGACTCGAAAGTTCTCTCGAGACAGCACGCAGAAGTGTGGGAGGAGAACGGAAAGGTGCGGCTTTCCCGCTCCACTCGCCTCTTTTTTCATCCCCCTGGCCCCAGATCTTCATCAAGGACGTCAAGAGCTCCAACGGCACCTTCATCAATGGCGAACGGCTCAGTCCGGAAGGCGTCGAGTCCGAGCCTTTCGAACTCAAAAACGACGACATCGTGGTACGCCCAGCTTGACTTTCCCGCTCTGTTCTTTCGTTCAAGTCGCTCTCAGGAATTCGGCATTGACATTATTGGCGAGGATAACAAGACCACCATTCACCACAAGGTCGCTGCTTGTGTTCTCTGTGTGTTTACAGAGGAGGAAGCTCAGGACGCTGCCCGCGTTGAGCGGATGCACAATCCGCCTGCTGTCCCCGGTGGTCCTTCCCAGCCGAGCACCTCTGGTGGGTCTCAATTCTCTTTCGCCCAGGGCTCGGGCGTGCCTCCCGCGCAACGTCGACCAACGCTGCAATCTCAAGCACTCGGCGGGATGGGCGGGATGGGCGGCAGCATGCGACCTCCGGGCAAAAGCGGTCTAAGCTTCGACCACATCCTGAGCCGCCTACAAAGCGAGCTCCAGAAAAGTTGTGAGACCGGTGCCGAGCTGCATTCACTGACGTCCGCTATGAACGACATCCGCGACACGTTAGGCGGTGCCATGGTACGTTCTTTGACGTTGGACAAATCGACGTCGTGTCTTGACGAGCTTTGCTCACAGCCACCCAACGTTCCTCACTTTCCTCCCAACCTCCCGCCTGCCCGCGCACCACAATCACAGCCTGCCCATGAGTCCGCCCAACCAGCCGATTCCGGATCTGTTCCGGCCGCACTCAATGAACTTCGGACCCAGCTTCATGACACCCAAGCGTCTTTGGTAACGCATGTCGACAAGGTGCGTGCCCTCGAGGACATGCTCGCAGAGCACGAAGCCATCAAGGCGGAGGTCGCATCGTTGCGTGAACTCATGGACGAACGAAAACGGGAGCTCGAGCTAATCTTGGACACACTGAAGGGCCTCATTCGTGAAGAAAGAGAGGGAAAAAGTGTAAAAGGAGAGGGTGTCGGATGGGAAACCATTTTACCCTCCCTGTGGATGTCTATTGTGAAGCCAGTGTTAGATGTGCTGGCTTTTTTGGTGTCCGACAGGCCTTTTTGCATTTCTTCCTATTCATGCGGCTGGGATTTACGACGACCAGTATTCCCAACTTGGACACAAGGTGTTTGACTTCGTCGTTTCGTCACATACCCTTTCTCTTGCCATTCTTGCGCCTTCGCCAAATTGGACTGCTACCTGGAACGACAATTTTAATTTCCTCGCCGTTCCTCAGCCAGCCAAGGATGGCCAATCAAAGCTTCCTGGGGTAGTCATCGAGTTGGCACACATCCAAGAAGCAGTGCAGAACAAGCCTTCAGCGTGACATTCTCAGCGTGGCCACGGAACGCGCTGAGGCGTGTCGGACGGTCATCGAGTCGCGCAGTAGGGTCAACAGGTGAGTTGCGAGCGTCATCTCGTCGGCTATCGCTGAGCGCTCGCTCCCTAGAGCGCGACGGTTTGTCCAACTCGTAAAGCAATGTCTCACAAAGCGCGATCTTACAGCGCTCCAGGCGCTTCGAGCGAAGACATCGTCCCTCCAGGCGTAGATTGTGTCTCGACACCCGCCTCATCACGACTCGGTCTTGTCTGGCGTTGGTTCATCAGTAACATAGATTGTACAGACACTCTGTCTACACTAGCAACAGACGTTATGGTTTACTTTTCTTTTGTTTCTTCCGATTGGACTTTTTCGACCAGTCGGTCTCCGCCACCTCCGACTTGCCGGCCTTGCGCATCTTCCCCGCTGCCTGCTGCATCTGTGCGGCGGTCGTTTCCACCATATTGAGCGCCGCCGCCGACGAATTGAATCGGTCACTCGATGACAGGCGGTCGTGAAGCGCCTTCCACGCGTCTGGATTCCAAACATGGATGGCCCACGGCTCGGCGATCTTGCGCGTCTGGCGGACGCAGGACAGAACGACCTTCAATACGTCCTTGATCTGAGCGGCCGACATGTAGCCGCGCTCCCCGTCGACGGAGAGCGCGATCAAATCGAGCGCGCTCTTTTGCAACGCCTCGTAAAACGCCGCGAGCGCAAGCCCCCCCAATTCCCCCTACGGGGTCAACGACCGCGATCAGGCTCTCGAAAAAAAAAAATGCAGATGCAAACAGCGCACCTCGTCCAGCTGATTCACGCCCAAAGACGCCAACGTCCGACAGAGATACAGGCTAGCTTGACTGAACACCCCCAGTGCGTCCGACGACGCGTGTGACCGCTGGGCGTGCCGGTGTACCTCCCGGAGCACCGGCTCCACTTCGTCCCGTAGCGCGGTCGCCAGGAGGTCCTTGGACTTAACGGGCCGGTTCTTGAGGACGCCGCTCGCCTTGTCCGAGAGTTGACGTTCGTCGGTGCTGCTCTTGGTCGCGAGTTCGACCAACTGCAAGACGAGTCGGACGTTGAGCGGACTTTGAGGCTCGCTTGATGAAGATGTCGACGAGGTCAAGGACTCTGTTCTTGAAGTGCGTCGCTTGTCGTTGGGCGTCGATCCCTTGAAGCCGCTTCATCATTCAAAAGATCAATCGTGCTAAAGAGCAAACGAACCTTTTTTAGATTTTCGTTCGTTGGTCCTGGTACAGAAGATGTTTGCCAGCGTGTCGTCGAGTGTCATCATCTGTTCGTCGTCCACGAGCTCTTCGTCAGAGTCCTCTGAATCGCCTTCTCCGATGTGCATTCCACTGGCTTTCAGCGTGTCCTCTATTTTCTGGCGTACTTCGTCTGCAGCTTCGTCGTCTTCTCCCTCTGAGTCGCTTTCCCCCGATTCCGCCTCTCCCGAGCTCGAGCTCTCTTCTTCATCTTGTCCATCTTCATCCACGCCCTCTTCGCCATTCCCGTCATCGTCACCATCTCCGTTACTCATCTCCTCGTCTTGATCGACCAACTCCCCTGGGTCCCGTCGTTCCAATTGCTACCGAAATCGCATCACGAATTCCGTCCCCCAAATGAGTACTAGTCACTCATACTACCCTGTTTTTGTAATTCGATCAGGGTTAACCCTGGGTTATGCCACCATTTCTAAAAAATAAATAATATATAACCCTACTTATCCAAATATGACAAAGCATCCAAGCGCGCAGTTCGACCATGTGTCGAACTGCGCGCTTGAATGACTTGACCAGTAGTACCCTAGTAGTACTACCCTAGTGCAAATTTCAGTATATAATTTCGCAAAATGCATACCATAAGTCTTACCTCGATCGACTAGATGACCTAGGAGCAGAGCGTTACAGTATACCTTTGCTGTAGCCACTCTTGCCAAGGCATCGAACATGATTTCATATCAACATGATTAGGTCGTCATCGTAGAGTTCACAGAAAATGAGATGCTTACCAAATCTACCCTCATCTCATCCATCCCACTTGACATCAGGATCTGGTGCATCATCGCATCCAAACGCAAATGGTTTGGTGTTGGCACGCTACATCAATGAAGTCTTTGGTGAGACCAGACCCTAGGTTGGCATCGAGGTCACCTTCGATGCATGGGTCAGCGACGCAAGTAACCGCCAAGAGTGGTGCGACAGGTCGGTGTGTGGTGTGCGCTACTTTGAGGTCCAAGTAGGAGTTTGCACGGTGGATGCCAAGATGACACAAAGCTGAGTGCTATTGGAAGGATGGTCAAGTCGGCTGGGAGCGAAACGAGGGAGAGCAGTTGTATATGACGGACCTGATGAAGCAAATGCAGAGTGATTTTTTTCAGCGTCCAGATTGATCAAACGACTGTAAATAGCAAGTCAATAAAATCCAACACATCCTGAACCTTCTGTCAGGATATGGAAGCATACTGTGAATCGGATAAGCAGCATCACCAGATCATAGAATATAAAATAGTAGGCACACACCTAATGATATTAGACCACTCTGGGCCCTCGTTGGACTTGCTGTTGTGCCAACGTCATGCGTGATGCGACTGTGGCAAGTACTTGCCATATTAGTCGATATATTGACTTATTGTATGTGACCACACGACTAGTAAGTGCCTCTTGTTGTCCTATAGGAACGATGTTGCTATGATGTTGCTGTTTCGTCGTACACTCGGAGGACGTGAGGTGACATCCGAATAGACTCAGAGGACGAGACCATGGACAGGAAGGGGTCATCGTTGTGCTGCCACATCTATTACCCTATTGGAAGCAGATTAGATAGCAAGTCAGTAAAATTAACACATACCATGCGTGAAGTCCAAGCCTTCTGGCGGGATGGGGCAGGATGCTGTAAACCGGGTGAGCACTTTGTCAAATACAAAATAATAGACACACCCGGCGATATAGACCACGTTGGGCCCTCGTCGGATGCTCTTTCCGTTGCGACGATGTCATGCCCAGCCACGCTGACTACTTACCATATTAGTCGACATCCGCTTACCTATGCCAAACACACCGCACCACGGCCAAGTGCTTGCTACCGACGACGACGACCGACACTGATCGCGACCCCATCGACACTCAGTGAGCTTGTCGCCCACATGCCAGGACTCAAGAGCATGGATGCCACCGTATCGATCAGCCCGATATGGTCGTGCAACACACGTACGTATATTTTTTTCTTTCACTTTTTTCGCGAAGTATGCTCACTCACTCACTAACGACAGATACCGGAACGGTCCCCACCATTCCCGCGACGCCATCCAAGCTCCAGCAACGCCATACCAACATGGACAACGCGGCGCCAGGTGCGTCGTGTCTCGACTCTCCCCTCACCTACCTAACGACTCTGCCGTCCGAGTAGCCGACCCCACGGCTGTCTGGGACCAACACCGTCGCCTTCCCAGCCACACGTCGACAACAGGAACGAGGAGGCCGAGGAGGAGGGAGAGCAGGGAGAGGAGGACGAACATGAGAGGACCCAGTAGGTGTGTGACCTGCCGGATCACACTCCTCACCAGCTGACCACCTATGCCGTGCGAGTTGCCATGCAGACGACGCGAGAAGGACGACAGGGCGACGAGGACACGAGGATAATGTCCCCCAGGTGCGTGGTCTCCGGCTTTCCCCCCTCATGTCCACGACCAACAGCGCAGTCGCCTACCGAGCAGCACATGGACAAGGAGGGCGAGGAAAAGGGAGAGAAGGAAGATGATGCCGAGGAGGACAACCCAGCAGGTGCGTGGCGTGCTGGATCGCACTCCTCTCCATCTGACGACCCATGCCATGCGAGTCGTCATGTAGACGACGTGAGGAGGAGTTGGAGTCGACAAAAACACGAGGAGGACGTTCCCTAGGTGCGTAGCTGCTGGCTCGCCTCCCCTCGTGTTCAAACGACCCCAACCCACAGCACAGTGGCCTGCCCGGCTACGCACGGACGAGGACAGACGGTGCGTGGTAGATCGACTCGGCACCATCACCGTATCGTGGTCGCCTTGCTGACCGGACGAACGACGAGTGAGATGACGACGACGGTGCCACAGGTGAGTGACACGCTAGCCCGATCGCTTGTGATCTAACGAGCCACTCCATCAAGTAGCTGCGCAGACCATGACGACCAAGCATGGCATCGCGACGCCCTTGCCTGTGTAACAGCCATCCAACGGCAGGCACGACGACCACAAAGACAAAGGGTCCAAGGTGCGTATCAGACGTGCTCGTTCGCCTCGCCGTCTCAGTGGACAGTTCCCAAATCGCATCAAATCGACTCCACAGCATCCCACCTAGTCGATCGCGGGTCGACGGCTCCACAAGGTAGGCCAAGAGGCCAACGTTGAGGACGACAGTCCCGTAGGTACGTGGCACGCCGTCACGATCACCTCATCTGACGACCCTCGTGTTCCAGTCGCCGTGTAACAGTACCACAACGATCAATCCGATCGCCTGCCTAGCAACACCAGGACGAGGAGAACGACGGTGCGTGTCATCGACGTCACCGTCGAACAAATGACAGCCCATCCAGCTCAATGAAATGGGTAGTGCACAATATGATGTGCGAGGACAACAGCGAGGTGGGAGCGAGTTGCAGCAGCAAGGCCACCTCACCGTATCGGGATCTGTACAGATCCATACGGCAAGACTGAGCGTCGACAATGGTCGTGGCGTAGGTTCCTCAACGACATCGATTAAATTACACTAGTAGCTACATGCGTAGACGAAATGAACAAAGCCGACATGACCCGTCACGACGAACTAAGAATTGCGAGTGATCTTCTGGAGCAGTCCGACACTATGTTAGAATGCTTCAGAGGATATCCCGTAGATCGTGATGGTCCATACAACGCACTTCGACACCCTGTGAATCTCAAGTGACCCTCTGGAGCACCTTGACACTATGTCAAAGTGCTCCAGAGGGTATCCCGCGGATCGCGAGGGGAGGTACGACGCACTTCGACACCACGTCGAAGTGCGTCGAGGGACACCCTGTGAATCTCGAGTGACCCTCTGGAGCAGTTCGACATAGTGTCAAAGTGCTCCAGAGGGTATCCAGTGGATCTGGAGTGGAGGTAGGACGCACTTCGACACCATGTCGAAGTGCGGCGGAGGATGGTCCTGAACCACAAGGGACCGTACGACGCACTTCGACACCATGTCGAAGTGCGGTGAAGGGTGTTCCGGAACCACGAGGGACCCTCTGGAGCAGTCTGACACTATGTCAAAGTGCTCCAGATGGTACACCGTGATTCGTGGGGGACGTACGACGCACTTCGACATGGTGTCGAAGTGCGGCGAAGGATGTTCCTGAATCACGAGGGACCGTATGACGCACTTCGACAGGGTGTTGGAGTGCTCCAACAGGTGTCCAATGAACCGCGAGGGGCCGTAAGACGCACTCTGACATGGTGTCAGAGTGCGCCAAAGGGCACGCAGTGAACTGTGGTGATCTCCAACGCAGTCCGACATGATGTCGGACTGCGTCATAGAGCACCACGAGGCTCACAAGGTCACACGTGATGCATCCGGAACGTGCGTTCCAAACCTGTCCTCAAGGTCCGTTATCAGAAGCATACCCATGGGGGCTCGCGGAGTCATGAGTACAGCGGAGATAGGGAACGAGTGCCACGTCGAGCCTGTGGGACGTACCATTTACCACACAGACGACCATGGCAAAGAAAAAATCGAACAAGAAAGTAAGTACAGCAGAAGGTTGGACGTACCATGATGCTGACATGAGATGGACAGGCGACATCGAAGGTGAGGACGACGTCGCACATGGCATGGACATCTGACCTTCGGTCGGTACCCAGACAACGAGCGAGACCGTCGTTCTCCAGGAAGACGTCGGTACGGACGGCATAGCCGGAAGCCTGGAAGAGAACGTTTTGCGCACGCAGAAGTTAGACGCACTCGCACAAGACGCAATCATCGGATATGCACGGCTCGACTTACTGGCATACAAAGACGACTTCCAGTTCGGGAGATGGAACGATCGCCCGCTGCGGCCGGAACAGGTGAAGGGTCTGGTCCAGTCGTTCTTCAGGAAGGGAGCAGATTGGTTCTCGATCTTGAAGGCGATCCCGTTAGTCGTCAACGAGAACGACCTAGAGAAGACGGCGTACACGAAGAAGTTCGTCCCTGGAAAGGACGTGCTGCAGGAAGTGCCCGCGTTCGTGCTGAAGGACGGGGCTAAAGGGAAGAAGCGTCTTGTCGCTGCCGGCGGTCAGCACCGACTCCACGCTGTCGAGGAATGGACCAAGGCGCTGCGCAAAAAGTATCAGGATCTCCTCAAGGAGCAGAACGCTGTGCAGGCGGGACCGACCGGAGACCTTTCTGGACAGGACACGTCGCACCAGCTGAAATGTGACGCACTTCGTGCCACGCTTGCCCTTAAAGGGGAGTGGCTCGTCGTCCTGTATGACATCAGTGAGTGCAGCTAGCATGACGTCCGACGTGCACTCACACGTCGTTCTTAGACAAGGTGACAGAAGAGCTCGGGCTCCACTTGTCGGAGAACAGCAGCGAACATGTCTATAAGCAGACACCGTTGGAGGGACTGCTGCACGTGTTCCGAACGAAGAGGACCCTGTGCAAGACGTACCGAGACATGGAACCGAACGATCAACTCCGAGGATCGGCACGGAAATCCTTGCTGCTCTTGCAGCAGGACTACTTCTGGGCGTTCATGAAGTATACCGAGCATATGGGCATCCATATGTTCGACGGACTGGGGACGATGAATCTGTCGAGACTGTATTCGATGATGTTCGGCATCTCGGGCGGTGTAAGTGACATTCGAGAGGAATCGACACAGGACTCACCGCCAACAGATGGTAGCTTACATGTGTACGGACCTCGAGAACATGGTCTCGGTCTGTTTCAACGACCTGGCCGTCGACGAAGCTCACGTCGACAAGCTGATCGTCCTGTCAAAGGAGCGGACGGAGACGGGTGAGCGTGCGTTGGATGAGATCGGAGATATATACGTCAGCCTTCAATCGGTGGCGGCAATGACGATCGGAGGCAGAGGGGCTGGATACGCTGTCCGTGAATGTTTCGACGAGGCGTTCGAACGTCATCTGGGGCCAAAGACTGACGTTGGGGACCTTTTCGCAAACCAGACGTCGTATCGCTGGAAGGCTGCGATGAAAGACTATCTGCAAGAGATTATCGAGCAGCTTCCCGGAATTATCGCCAGCTTGACTGACATCGACGTTGAGATGGACGACGATGAACAGGAAGAGCTCACATATTTGAGATCGGCTATCACGAAGATCAAAGTCTTCCGTGCGTGCCTGGACGGTTCGATGAACACCAAGATGGACGTCATGGTGCCCTTCTTGTCACGCAAGGTCTTCGACCACATGATCAGGTTGTTGGACATCGTCCCGCAGGGACTCTTGGAGGTAAGTGAGTCCGTTTGTGCAACATGCGTGGATGCTGACGCCCTTGTTCGATTTAGTTTGCGAGATGGTGGGAACCATTCGTCGGGATGGACAACGTGATGGGTAGTTACTGGACTCCTGGGTCGCCGACCGCGTCGATGGTGCGTGCGATCCTCTGTCACAAGGAGATCATAGAAGAAGAGCGTCCGTATGCGGTTCGCAAGGCGAGTGTCCGTCGTGTTCTCTCGTCACGCACTGCCTGACTGCTTTCCAAAGATGATTTATATGTTATGGAACAACTACGGAAGTCTCGTTAACTTGGAGATGCAACTCCTCGTCTTCCGGCCTCCATCGCGGACAATGACCCAGAAATCGTTGCTTGCGTTGTTCGGCGCTGATCCGGATGGTCGGCCATCGAAGGAGCTGAGGACGGCGACCATCGCCATCACAGGCGATGACCCGACGACGATGAAAGGGAAGCCGAAAGGAAAAGGAAAGGGGACTGGAAAGTCAGCGGCGACAAAGAAGGGGGCAAAGGATACGAAGACTCGCACTGAAGAGGACGCCTGGGTCTCAGCCGGTGAGGACGTGGACACCGTGGTCGGGGGCGAGGACGACGCGCTCGAGAGTGAAGAGGGCAGCGACGACAACGACGCCGCCGATAAGGCCGAGGAGCTGAGCAGAGCTGCGGCTAAGAAGACCGTAGAGACAAGGGAGTACAAGGCGTTGAGGAGCAAGAACATCGAGTGGAACGAAACTCACACGATGATCTTGAGCAGCAAGGCCAATGAGCCGATCGGTTTCGAGCGGGCGAGCACGAGCTTCACCGCACCATGGAAGAAATTGTCGCACTTCTCCAAGCATGAGAGTCTGGCGGGACGTCGTGGTCTCGGCTTGATCGACTGGACCACCTGGGAGTGGAAATCGGTCTCATCGCACTCCTTCTCTCGCGTCATGCGCCCATTCGCTGCCGCAGCGATCGCTGAGGCATCGACGGTGATCTCGTATAGGCACGAGCTCCTGTACTGCCAGCCGCTTGGAGGTGGAGCGGTCCTTCGACTGTGCGCACAGCACGTCTTGCGAAAATTGCTGGAAAAGAAAGATCCAGGGCAGACAGCTCCTACGGTTCAGACGGATTTGAGGGACTTACTCGGATCGTCGTCGCAAGGCTCCAAGAGGGGTCAGAGCAGGATTCTGTCGGAAGGAAACAAACCGCCGAAGGGGTGCTTCACCTGGGCTGACGGAATTTACCCATTGAAGTCAGCCCAGGGGATCCATCGCCACGTCGTCGAGGACGAGTTGGCGAGATTGAAGAAGGAGGCTAGGCTAGGAGAACAGCAGCGTGCTGCTCAGCGAGCGATCGACGTGATCCAAAACTTACCGAGCGCGTGGGACGACGCAACCGGAGGGGTCTTGGTGCAAGACGAGCCTCAGCTGGACCCGGAGGTCCGGACAGCGCTCTTTGCGCTCGCCAAGGTAAAGCTCTTTTCCGTCGTGTTCCGAGAACCCGTGTGCACGGCTGACGTGATGACGGGTGGCGATGCTAGGCTGTGAACGTGAACGCGTTCCGACAACGCAACAAGAAAACACGTATCGAAGAATTCGACCCCTCCGAGGCCTTGTTGCCCGAGAATCGGCTGCGTCTGAGCATCCGCGGGCATGCAGGGATCGAGGAGGAGGAAGACGTCCCGGAACAGTTCGCGTTGCACGCCACAACGTCAGCAGACATCCCAACGAAGGCACAGTCCATCGCTCACCTGGAAAACCTGGCGGAGGCATACCAGGCATGGTTAGACGCACGCCAGAAACGTGATCCGGAGAGCACCTTCAAGTTCGTCAGGCAGGACTTGAGCGACGACGACATCAAGAACAACGACGACGACGACATCGATGACAGCACCAGCGACAGCAGCGACAACGCTGATGCAGAGAACGTCACGACCGACGCGGAAGGACCACCACTGTCCGAGCTCGGTGAAGGGGATGGCCACACGTCATCGGTGCGTGGTTGTCTGTCTTGCATGTCGGTATACTCACCTCCATCTAGGAGAACGCCGGTGTCGACTTCACGATGTACGACTGCGATGACCTCCCCGTCAACTCGGTCGGAGAGTTCATCTCTGTGGGAGATAGGTCAACGCTCAAGGGCATCGGTATGTTTGTTCTCCTGTTCGTTCTGTCCCAGATCACTCATGCCGTGATCAAGCAGTACTCGTCCCTAGCACACAGGACACCAACGACGACAGCGACGTTGTCGCGAGCCACCCGCTGACACAGGTCGCTGAAGAGCCTGACGAGCCGATGGACGACGACCCCATCAAGCAGTATACCACACTGCGTGACGACGACACACCAGCTTCTGCGTCTGTGTCTGGGTCCCGTCGTGTCGTCGCAGAGGACGTCCCTGGCTCGCCACCACGCGCATCGAGTCCAATCCAGGCGTTCAATTCGCCTCCAAGAGATATCCATCAGGCGTCACGCAAACGGGATCGCGCTCCAACGATGTCGTCGACACACTCGGCAGAACAGCGGTCCGACGTGCAGCCCAAGGCGAAGTCGTCTTCGAGTACGTCCCACGTCAACGTCGTTCATCCGGCGAGCTTGTTAGTACTTACTGACTACCGACTACAGAACGTGTCACCAAGCGCAAGAAAGCAGAGGGCGCGTCGACCGTGCGCCAGCCATCCAGTGTGGCTCGTGCCAGTGCCACAGCCCTGTCTGCATCTGCATCCGCGTCCACGTCTGCGTCTGCGTCTGCGTCTGCGTCTGCGTCTGCGTCCACATCCAGACCACGCCCAAGGATTCGCACCACTGCATCATCGAAGCCAGCTGCCCTCGACCCCGCCATGTACCAGGCTTGACATTCGGCATAGCGATTGGTATGTATGTGTCCGTCCACAAAATCGACGTTCTAGCTCACTTGTTTGCTCGGTCATCGCTCTAGATGGTTTCATTGTAGGAATAATGTTGTTGTTGTCGGCATCACGCAGTGTATGTACTACCATGTAAGAGTATTCGTGTAGGCGTCGTGAATGTCGACATGTGGTCCGAACGAACTCCTGCCATGTTGCACGACGAGCGACAACTTTCTGGGGAACTCGAATGTTCCTGATGAGAAGCCCGGCTGAGTTGTAGCGGTTTCGAGGGTGCTCGGTGTGCTTGTTCGGCACTGTTCCTCACTCTGCTGCCATATTGGTTGAACATCTGTTCACCTTGCCACTCGTCAAGATGTCAGATCTGTGGCCACTGGACAGCGACGACGAACATCTCTGTGTTGCCATGTGCGTGTTCGCTGTTCGCTCCTCGCTCCCCGTCGTCTTGACACCAACATTGGGTGATCAGAGACGACAGTGACTTCGAGGACCTCGTCGACGACGGAGACCACGACGTGCCCTACGACGCAACAGCGGTCCCCATCCGGATGTCTGCACAGGACGCCCCTGGCCAGAAGGAGATCGAGAACGCCGTCTATGACCATGGCGTCGACTTGAACCGGGGCGAACACATCGCCCTGTTTCACAACTCTCCGATCGACACCGTCTCGTTCCGATCTCTCCAGCGTACGGTGAGAAAAGGGGACGTGCATGGCGCCCTCCGTTTGTTGTCCGGACGCCATCGGCTGGAGCTTGACGACGTGCTGGTGGTCGATCCATCCACACCTCAAGTCGTTCCTGCGGTTGGCCCACACTTTCTCGACTTCGTGCTGTACGTCGGGGATCGTCGTGGTCTCGACGCCGTTCTTCCATTCGACCGTAGCCAGCACACCTGGCGCTGTTTCCTCAACTTCTCTGGCATTCGTCGTCTCTGGCCAGACAGTCGTGCGACTCGGCTACCTTTCGACCCGCATGGACGCCTGATGGCCATTGGGACACGTCAAGACGAACAGGTGTGGATGGCCATGGTTCCGAACGAGTGGCTGATCCCAGACCATCCGTTCAACGCAACGGGCGTATGGCCACGCCTCCCACAGTCCACGAGCGCCATGGCGACCAAGCATGCACTCATGCTCGTTATGTTTTTCGCTCATGTCTTCGATGACATGCTTCTCTCCGACTTCAAATGCAGACGGGCGTATCCAGATCCACTCACGTATCAGGCCGTGAATGAGGCGACCGACATATTGTGAGTCTTGCCCTCTCTCGTGCTTGTTGTCGTCGTTGACCAGGTCGGTCCAGCCACCGTCACAACGAACCATCG
The DNA here is from genome assembly GCA_038090115.1 of Strobilomyces echinocephalus. Taxonomy (NCBI): domain Eukaryota; kingdom Fungi; phylum Basidiomycota; class Agaricomycetes; order Boletales; family Boletaceae; genus Strobilomyces; species Strobilomyces echinocephalus. The sequence continues at coordinate 9,084 of JBBPMC010000237.1, read as the reverse complement.
AGGGAGTTCGCCCTCAGGGCGATCGATCTCGAGGTCCTGCACGACCGTTTCTTGGACCGCTGGGATGCTTGGGTTCGACGTGCCCCGCCGTCCTGGAAGTCGGATGGTTTCCTCCTCGACAACACTCCCATCGCGATCACCATGCGGTACGGACAGAATCAGAACATCCTCTGTCCCCCGCATGCGTCGGCAGAGAGACTCTCCTGGAAGCGGGATCACCGATACGATCACATCAAGCACCTTGCGTTCTCGATCGCATCACACATCAGGTGCGTCTGACTCGACCCATCGGTGCTTTGATCTGATGTCGACACCCCTCTCTCAGCTTCCTTGATGTGGAAGAATGGGACGATTTGCCGTGTGCTGAAGTCGCAGCACGTCACCCAGTCGCCTACGATGCTTATGAATCTGAGACACGAAACCAGGTGGACCTGCGCAGATATCCCCTGGAAAACGATTTCGGTGATGTCCTACATGCTTACGATCCAGATGGTTTCCACATCGTTCGACAGAGGATCGTGCGCCACAACACCTTGGGCATGCTGATCGATCTCTCTATGGCACACACCCTGTTTCAAAGCGAACCAGATGACTTCGGGCATGTGCGCAATGATGTCCACTATACCGTCTACCCTCTTGCATTCACAAGGACACTCGGAAACGTCCAAGCTGACGGCGTCATCACTGCCTTTGCACGCAGGATGAACTTGTTGGACGCAAAGCTGCGCGGAGTCGACGAGGGCCCTCGTTCACACCATGTTCCATCTCACCGCCCTCGCTATCGGAATCCTCATCAAGGGCCAGGGCCAGCAGAGCCTGGTCTTTATTCATCAGAGGAGGAGGACGAGGGAGGCCACGACCCAGACGAGATCGTGGCTGACGAAGAGGATGCCATGTCGGATGTGACAGACATGGCCAGGCAGCAAGGGCCGCCTCTTCTGCATGCGGTAGGCTCGCAGATTTACAACGAGGTCTCTCATCACGTCCGGGATGCTGCAAAATTCCATGAAGTGCAATTGGGTCTCATCACCTCGTCCCTCGCAGGCACGACTGCCACGACCACTCCTGGCAAACGTCGTTGGGAAAAAACTCTCCTTCGGTGTCGCAGTGACCTTCCTCACGTTCGCTGCGCCGAGAAGATTGCTGCAGAGGACCAACCTCAGAGCATGCGTTTCGAAAACACATATCGTCTGGACGTGCAGCATCTTCCACCACGGATGCGAAGTGGAGAGTATGTACTTCAATGATTGTTGGTCGTGTTGACAATGACCAGTTTCGGAACCATTACAGCGTCATTTATCGAGAGGTCATAACGCCGTTGGGACGTGCCTGGTCACACCCCACAGTACTCAATGCAGTCAAGAATGCATCCACAGTGTTGCAGAGAAATGTGCGTCCTACTCTCGTCATCCAAAGACCCGTCATCGATCATTTGGAATATCAGGTGGTTCCAAGTCTGTTCCACTGTGGAACATATCCTCTAACATGTCTGTTGGAACACCTCTGGCGGAAGCACGAACCTGGTTTGAAATCAGGTTATTCTGTCGACCCGTTTGAACTGGAGATGATCGCCATGCTCGAGCGTGTGCTCAACTACGCACACACAGGCAGTGCGAAAGTCTTGACCACCACGTTGATGGATCGCACATGGCTCAGTCTCTCTGTCGTCTATGATGGCCTCCCCTGCATATCAAGCATTTTCATTCCACCTGGATCACTTTCCTCGGGACTTATCACCATACGACGGGAGCGATGGCCGTTGCATTCCATCACAAACATGCCGCTCACAGCATCACAACGGTCACAGGAGCTCACCTACGGAGTCCCACATTTCTCTGTGAGTGTCTTCTTTTTCGTTGTGGCATTGGAACGAGAATCGGAGATGTTGGAAATCCATACCGCGTATGTTGATATCCGTGTCGTGGCACCCGGTGGACCATGAGCAGACAGCGTGCACACTCTGACACGTGGTCCAACCGTGCGCTTAGATGCACCGTGAATCACAAGTGGGCATCGGCCGCACTTCGACACAGTGTCAGACTGCGCGCTTAGATGCTTCACACATCACAAGTGTGCATCGGCCGCACTTCGACATAGTGTCGAAGTGCGCGCGTAGGTGCCCCTGGATCACAAGTGGACATCGGCCGCACTTCGACACAGTGTCAGACTGCGCGCGTAGGTACATCACACATCACGTGTGTTGTCTGACTGTGTGCATAGACGCCTCGTGAATTACGAGTGGGCATCGGCCGCACTTTGACATGGTGTCGAACTGCGCGCGTGAAGGCTTTGCGAGTCATGATCAGGAATCTCCTGGACTCTGACACATCTCGTTTCCGTGATTTCTATTGGTTTGCTCGATACTGATCTATTTTTTGGTAGACATATCTCGCTACATTTGCGATCATGCTCTCTATGAAACACCGGCCAAGGAATGATATTGAAAGCATGGACACAGATCCAGTCCGTCGCTGTGCCATATACGCGGCGACCACTGCATTGCAGTCTCTGATCAACGATGTTCGAACGTTGGTCAAAACGCAAGTACTTCAAGAGGTGGCTCTGATAATCGAACAAGCAGGCATTGCTGCACCTGCTGCTTTGTCACGCAAAAAGGCTTTGTTACGCTGGTTCAAGTCGCCTCATCCACTCTCATTGGATTCAGATACGTTGACGGCACTTGTAGAAGCTGTCGTGAAACCAGTTCAAGGCACGATGGAACTCAAAGCATCACAGCCATCCACGATAAGTCTAACAAAGTTCTCAGAGGACCTTGTGATGTTCTGCAAAGCATCGAATTCACGACGAAGACCACCGTTTATCCAAGATGGACAATTCATCCACGTTGTACGTGCAGCTGTCCGCGAAGTGACGTTGTTTTCTGCCCGTCAGGACATAAGCTATTCTGGGAAAGACTTTGATATCATCGTTCGGGATGCATTCATGACTGCCTGCCGTCAGCTCAAGATTCACCACGTGCCGTGGTCTGAACCATCTTCTATACCTGGCCATCGAGGTGCACCGTCTACACGTGTGGTCCACGATGTTTGGATGAGTCTAGGAGCACAGAATCCAGCATCGATGTCTATAGGAGGCAATGTTCTGGAAAACACTCCCACAGCCATCGCACGGCGAACATCACACAAGATCATTGCATTGGATAGTCAAGGCACCTGGTCTGCTCTAGAAGTCACGTTGAAATCCTTTCACGCAGTGCTTCATAAAACTGTGGCTCCATCAGAGATTTCTGAGACCATCGTGGACGATGCAACAACTGATGCATATATCAACGAGGCATACAATTTCGCGGTCACTCAATATAATCCATCGAAGCCTCTTCATCGACTGGCTTTAATAGCAGGGATTGCATGTGCTGGTCTGCGACCACAAATATGGACATGCAAGAAGGAAATGGCAAACAAACCTTCTCAGATCTCAGAATTCCCAACATACATCCGTAACATGGAGTGGGTCGGTCGAGAGAACCGAACAAGAGGTCTCAGGGACGCTGCGATTTATTTGCGTGCAGTCACACTATACATCATTTGTATGTTTGAACAGGAGTCACCAATTTCTCAACGCCGAAGAAGACATCAAAGCAACAGTAAATGGGTAGCAAAGCATAGTAAGTGAGCAAGTGTACTGGCATCTTCTGATGTATTTAAGAAAAAACATAGGCATGAAGGGAATCAATACATTTCTTCTGTGTAGGCTGGGATTGGCTACAGCAAAGACTGCTAAAGCATTCAAGTCAGCACTATGGCTCACTGACATTCAACCCCTATCAGAAGGACAAATACAAACATTGCATCAGAATGTCATGTCAAGAATCACAAAATATCCAATGTATGGTGGATATGACGTGGTGCAGTACATGATGGGTACAAAGACAGCAGATCAACTCTCAGCAGCTGGTTTTGTCGTACGGCGCCCCGTCAGCGAGATTTCTAAAGGGATATCAGGAATAACTGGAGTGAAGCGAATGGATAGATCTTGGGAGGTGGATGATGAGGACATAGAGGAAAGCTCTAGCAGAAAGATGATGAGATCGGGGTAGAGCTGGTATATAGGAACGTCAGAAATTAATACATTTAGTATCATAAAGGAAACAAACCCTAGAATAGGGTTATGGACTATATAACATCATGACATGCCATATTGATCATCATTAATATTATTATTGCGATGACTCCAGAAAAGCAAAATGCCTACTGTGGCTCTTCTGCAAGGATGCCAGTGTATCCTGTTGCTAGCTACATATGATTCAGAGTACTTACCATTTCCTTCTAATAGAGTGACATATGAGATGCATTTTGGATGTTTTCGCATCCATTTAGTGCCAACCACAGATGACTCACAAGAAGGGTCTGTGCTAAGAAACGTCGCAAACCAAAGACCGACTACGCTCGAAGACAACGTTCCGCTACGCCTTTCTCCAAGACTCTGGCCTTACGTCCTGGTGAAGAAAGTGACCGTTTTCAACACCCTGCCTTCCTAGACTCTGACCTTGGAAATCCTGACACCGCTACACCTGTTTCTGAGACTCTGACCTTATGCTTTCGTAGACCGTTCGTACGCTTTCCCCTTGGACCTCTGACCTTTCCTACGCTTTCGCCAAGCCCCGCTGACCTTCCCAGACGCTGACCAAGCCAAACACTTGACTGAGGAGACTGTACGCATTTTATTTCCTACACCGCTACGCAAGAAAACAAAAAAAACCCTCGACTGCTCTACGAGGGTCAAGCCTTGAGTTCTGTGTTTCGTACACTTTCGCCAAGCCTCGAACGAGGACTCTGACCTTGACAAGACCTTCCTAGACGAGGACCAAGCCAGACGCTTGACCTGGGAGTCTGTACGCATTTTATTCTCCACCCTCCCTACGCAAGAAAAAGAAAAAAACCCTCGACCACCCCAGGAGGATCAAGCCTTGCAATCCTGGTTAGCCATCGCTAGTTAGCTTAGGACAGGAACGTAGAAACCCAAGAGACTCGCAACTTAGAGTCTGCGCTAAGAAACACCACGGATCGAAGACTGACTACGCTCGCAGAAGGCGTTTCGCTACACCCTTTTCCAAGACGCTGGCCTTACACCTTGATAGAGGAAGGGACCATTTCATTGACCCTTCCTACTAAGACTCTGGCCTTGGAAATCCTGACACCGCCACGCCTTTTTCCAAGACTCTGACCTTACGCTCTCGCCAACCGTTCGTACGCTTTCGCCTTGGAATTCTGACCTTTCCTACGCTTTCGCTGACCCCCGATCTTGGACTCTGGCCTTTGTCTGACCTTCCTAGACTCTGACCAAGCCAGACACTTGACTGACGAGTCCGTACACTTTTTATTTCCTACGCCCGCCACTACGCAAGAAAACAAAAAAAACCCTCGACCACCCCACAGGGTTTGAACCGTTTCAAAGACGCTTTCTTCCTAGACTCTGGCCTTCTACTACGTCTTTTTTCCAAGACCTTGACCTTATGCTCTCGCCCACTGTTCGTACGCTTTCCCCTTGGAGTTCTGACCTTTCCTACGCTTTCACCAGGCCCCGCCAAGTCCCGATCTCGCACTCTGGCCTTTGTCTGACCTTCCTAGACGAAGACCAAGCCAGACGCTTGACTGAGAAGACCCTACGCCTTTTTATTTCCTACACCACTACGCAAGAAAACAAAAAAAACCCTCGACCACCCCACAAGGATCTGGCCTTGCGTTCCTATCTATATGCCCTTGCCGCCTGCGGTACCGTAGTCCGTCCCTGTGGGAATGTGCCTGGTCCCTGCGGGAATGTGCCTGGTCCCTGCGGGAAAATCCTGGTCCCTGCGAGAAAATTCTGGTCCCTGCGAGAAAATTCTGGTCTCTGTAGGGAAAGTCCCCTGTCCCTGTGGGAATGTGCCTGGTCCCTGTGGGAAAATCTTGGTCCCTGCGAGAATGTGCCTGGTCCCTGTGGGAAAATCTTGGTCCCTGCGAGAATGTGCCTGGTCCCTGCGAGAACTTCCTAGTCTCTAGGAGTGATTTCTTAGAACAAGATTGATAGAACGACTCAGAATGGTCCTGTGACTAGGACAACAGCCACTACACAATCAGTAGACACAAGATCAGCATTGGGTAGTGAAATGGGAGTGCTTATTTCCAAGATCCGGGCCTTGATTTCCTAGCCAAGGATACACTTTCGCTACACTCGACTATGCTTTTTCGTCGCATTTCCTATGTTTTCGGTCGATGAATTTCCTAGTCGCTGGCCTTGGCCTATGCTTGACTACCATCCATACACTCCTGACTACACTTCACTATGAAATCAGACCATTCAGGACGCTTTCGGTAGACTCTGACCTTGGATTTCGTTACACTCTGGCTACGTTTTCAATGTATTTTCGCCAGACTTGATTCCAAGATCCTGGCCTTGAGTCTACCTTCAATAGCTACACTTTGCATGCATTTCCATCCAAGACATCAAGCCCTTTTGCCAGACTCTGACCTTGTTTCTCGCTTCCGACCATACAACCTATCTAGTTGATCTGACTGATCTGACTGATCTGGCTAACTGATCACTCTGATCATCTAATCCATCTGACTATATAACCAATCTGATCATTTGACCAGTCAGATCCAGCTATCCGATCGCTCTGATCGCTCTGATCGTTCAACTGATCATATTATCTGATCTGACTGATCTGAGCGACCAATCATCCCGATCTCTCTGACCATTCGATCGACCAAATCAACTGACCACTCTGACCACTCTGACCATCAGATCAGTCCAATCCATCCAGCCAATTCGACTGATCTGAGCGCTCGAAGCTACATTTCACTACGCTTGATTTCAAGATTCTGGCTATAAGTCAGCCAACTATTTTCCTAGACTCTGGCCTTGGATCACACACCAATTCACTACACTTTGGCCTTGGACCTGCCCTGAAGTCAATACACTCGCTACGTCAGCCACGCTTTAACTACGCTCGGACTACGCTTTCAGTGTATTTTCGCCAGACATGATTTCAAGATCCTGGCCTTGAGTCTACCTTCAATCACTACACTTTCAACCAAGACATCAAGCCATTTCGCTACACTCGGTACATTCACCAAGGACATCCAGACCAAATCTCAACCGCCCAGAGTCCGATGACTACGCAAATTTGCACAAGGCTTACTCGAAGCATGAACCACCCCCCATGATTATTTGGTATTTTTCCAACCGCTCCAAGCCAAGATACAAACATATTTCAACTGAAATAACATCCAGAGCGATCAAAAACATGTTCCCCTCTGACAAAAAGGACAAAAAAAAAAGTTGATCTCAAAAGGAGCGAAATCATCTACCAATAACCAAGGTCAGACACTCACGTGACCAGGAGTGCAACTTTGCTTGCTATAAGCCAATTACATACATTTCTTACGATGTCACTGTACCGTTTTCGTAGATTCTGACCTTGGATCACACTAGACAATCAACCAGGCATCAAGCCAGATCCATTACCATCCATGACCAAATCCAATCCTATTTCGCTACATTCCATGTCAAATAAATCAACAAAAATCCCCCAAAAATCACATTAGGCATCGCACCCCCGTTAGAGTTTTTCGGCTTAGTTTAGGATGGGTAACGTCGACCCCCCATGACCGCCAGACCCACCTACCACTTTGACAGACCAGCCAAACAATTCCCTACACTCCAGTACACTTCAAAATCGCAAATCACTACAAAATGACGACGCTATATTCCAAGACCCTGGCCTTGAACTACCATGACCCACAAGCCACCGCCAACC
>JBBPMC010000236.1:0-30262 GCA_038090115.1 Strobilomyces echinocephalus | reverse complement strand
TGTTGCAGCAGAGGCAGCGCGAAGCGGAGGAGCGACAGATGGCTGAAATGCAGAAGCAGGCAAAGGAAAAGGTTGCGGAGTGGCGAGGGCGTCTCGTCTTGTGATGCAATCGGGCTGTGTAGATGATCGGGTCTTGTATATTTCAAGTGTACTCGATGTACATGCATGGCATTACAATTCCTGGACCCGATTAGGTTCCAGGTTTGTACACGGGGTGTGTCCACGCCGGCAGCTTGGCGCTGCGGGGGTACAGTAGCCTCATCACTAGCGCAATGGGCGCCGCTAGCCGAGTATAGCTGATCTGCATTGCCACCCGGATAGAGCCGCACCAATAAAAGCATGAGTACTGTTGTAATACTGCCGATTTGTCAATCCCCCGTCACCATCATAATCGCGTGTCGTAAGTAGGGACACACTGAAACCATCGCTAATTGGATAAGTATTGACATGGGACATCACAGTTTTCTGAAACACCCGTCGCTGCCACATAATTACTAGCTTTACCAGGTTTCAGCGAGTCGGTCTGCACATAGTATAGACTCTCATCACGCTCGGAGTCGTTGATACCTGATCCGAAAAACCACGCCTCGAATTCAAGCCTGGTTTCATTCGTGCAAGTAGCCAAAGCCAGACCGTTATCAGGTTGTGCTTCGGAGACCTCATTGTGCCCGCACCATCCTAACTGACATACAAACCCTACAGACAACTTGCAACATGTCGAATTCAACATCTCTCTCTCTCGATCAGCTTCCATTGGACATTTTACTTCATATATTTCGCCACCTCAACGTCCCAGATATAGGAAGAATACGCAGGGTATGTAACGAATTCAATGCATCCAGTGGAGTGCTTCGCCTCTGAATAGGACTGTTTCATAGGTCTCACGATACGTGAATGCAGCAAGCCACTTTAAGGAGGTGTGGTGCAATATCTATCGCACAGCCGGCTTTGTTTGCCCTCCGGGTCCATTCCCCTCACAATCTGCGCGCGATTTAGAAAACATACTTGTTTCCAGTTTCAAGGTCGACCAGAATGTTCGCAACCGTTACTGTGACAATGCCACCCGAGAAACGCCTATGCTTCCGAAAAAGATTCGCTATACGGGTGTGGCTATTTTTGTCGGCTTGCTCTTTGGGAGGTTCCTTGTCATCGCTTTCGAACACGAGGTCCACTGTTATGACTTGGACCTTTGCGATTTGTGCGCGAATATCATTTACCGATCCACGAGTGGGGGCCTCAGGCGGTTCTACTGCGTTTCTGCGATCGACGTGGAAGGCCGCCCGTTCGCGTGTGTGGTTTTGAGTGAAGAAACACAGGAGACAACACAAATGTGAGTCTCAGAATGCGATGTAGTTAGAGCTTGCACTGAAGTCGCTGCCAGATCGATATACTCATTAGACGTGGAGGAGCAGTCAAAAGTGACTCTGCACCTCCTTCACCGGCTGGAACCTGGAGGGGACTATGGTACCACTATCCATCTCGGTCCCCGTGTAATCGTCGTCCAACGGCAAGCAGGCTGTGACGTATTTGCCATGGATGTGCACTCGCGCACGTCATTCTCCATCCCTTCCTTCAGCATTGCGTTGTTACATGCAGAACAGGTGAGCCCTCCTTCGCGAATGCATTCCGCACAATTAGACTTGAACTTGAATATCTGCGACGTAGATTATGAGAGGCCCCTATCCATACGTGTTTACTGTGCCGACGAGCATCTCTACGTCGACACATCTGATCATGGCCTCATCGTACAGCCTCGGTGTCAGTGACGGATGGAAAACGCTCTTTCGGGTGTTTACACTTCCCCATTCAGATCCCCATTGCTGTTTCCCTTCCACCCCCAGCCATATCCCACTTAATCCCTCGCATGGCGGTATTATCTCTGGCATCAAGGTCGACGGCACCGTGCTTCTTCGTGATTCAGTCTTGGACCCGGTTACGGGAGACGTCCTCGTTTCCATCGCAGTGCACGCATTTGACCCATCTCTTGCCAGCCACGTTATGAATCATGGCGTCCTCCGCCTCAGCGCAGTACCCGCATCCAACGATCATGAGCTTGGCACCATCACGTTCCAGCCACTCGGCGACTTCGGCTGGCTCGCCAGAGCGCCATTTTTGCATCCCACGTTCAACGGTGCGGGGCGTGCGTTTTACGTCGTCGATGAAAAGTCGGCTTCGTCCGTCTCTATGCTGGAATATAACCTGCACGCTCTCGGCGACGGCCCGGGAGAGGACAGGATGGTAGAATTTCCTTCCGTCTTGCGGCTACCAGGCATACACTTGCTCTGCGACTACGATCCGTATTCCTGTCGGATTTGCACCCGGTCTGCGATGGAGAGCAACGTGATCGAGGTCTTTGATCTCGCCGCATAGGTGGATGGCCTGTCAGTCGACTTCGTTGGTCACGCATCATGCTCCAAAATATCGTGCGTCGAGACATCTCGTGGGATTTACGTAGGTAGTACGACGCTGGCAGCTGGGAAGTTCATGGAGCGAAGGGGACGAGCGAGCAGCCGACCCGATTGTATAGTTTCATACCGAAAAAGTACAAGTCCGTGTTTTATACCGCAAGCAGACGATGTGTTCACAAGAAAGCGCACGAGACGAGACATCGGTGGACTATTGATGTGTCAGACGCGACGCCAGCACGCAGCCATTCTAATGGCTCTCGGACCTGCTGCAAGGATCGAGCGTCGTGAGCCAGACGGCTCGGCTGCGCGGGCGGTCGTAGAGACATGGCTGCACGTGCACGTCAGTCGGAAGAACGCTTGCCCTTGGTTTGGAGATGCAAGGGACGTTGGCGAGGGCGTCGGTGAAGAGAATATTGGAAATGCCGATATGCAGTAAAAGTGGCCAGGAAAGCTGGCGGTACCGATCAGGGAAGTCACGGCGGTCGAATTCTAGGACGACCCCTGCGGTGACAACTCCTCGGAACATGGAGTCGAGTAGACGCACGATGATCGGGGAGAGCGAGCCTCTGAGATGGGGTGAGACGGGACGGACAAGCACTCTTATGGTGTTGGGCGGCTACCGTTCGCTCCTTTTACGCCAAACGATGCGCTGGCAGTTTGAGCTTTGCAGCAGGATTGCCTGTTTTCCTGGACCGAAGCGACGATCGCTATGTGGGAACGTCGAGGCATGAAGGTCGAGGCATTGACTTTAGAGTCCCGGGCGTCAACCACGGTGCTTTGCTTGGTGGCAAGGAGCAAGCTCCCTACGAATCAGTCAACGTCAGTTGAAGGTACAGCATGCGCTCGTTGGCAGCATACGAAAGCCGTCCTTGCACGCTCGGCTAAGTAGTTCATGTCGGCAACTTGCCATTGGCAGCCATCATCACCTGGCATGTCACCACGCAAAGAATGCAGTTCGTTTCGCACGTGGATATCGAAAAAAAATTGCAATATCGTACGAAGCCAGCCAAGCAACCAGATCATCAAATTCTGGATCCACCCTCAGATGATATCGATGACCGACGGCCATATCCTACTTCATTAGCCGACGAAATCACCGGAGGTAAAGGACGTACTCGAGCAAAGCGATCAAAGACTGAATCACGGCCCATAGAAACGGGATCCATCTAGACGTCGATTTAAACTCGGACGAGCACGGGTGAGACAGAGAGGAAGGCGTACGTTGAGACGTAAAATCCACCGGAGCGATATACCCACACAATAACAAACGCCAACACGGCAGCGCCGACGACCGCGCTAAGAAGACTGATGACAAGAAAGGAAAAAAAGACGAAGAGTGCAAAAATGACTCTGGAGCGACGGGCGTTGAGCCGAGGTGGTTTCAACCATTCGTCGACTGGGGCAGGTGGGGGTGCCGGGTTCGGAGGATGGGTCTGTGAGTGCGAGCGAGAATGGGTGTGAGAGTACGCGTAGGAAGGAGATCGCGAGTGCGAGTAGGCATGCGGTTGCGAGAACGAGTGAGAGAGAGAACGTGGACGCGAATGGGAATGGTGTATAGTCGGGACGAGGATGATCAGACCCCGCTCAGTCCTCGCGGGCGGAAAAAGAAAGTTAAAGAATGCATAGGCGCCAGCGACGAAGTTGAACGGAAGGTGAAAGATGAGCGTCCAGTAGAGTGTGAACCTGAAGACGTCTGCGATGATGGAATCAATTCAAGGGTGGCCCCGAGAGGGTGGACACAGACCGGCAGCATCAGAAAGGTAATAACCACCTGGTCGGACGGGTGGCCCCAGGAAACCGACGTCTTTGGCGGGGCTGTAGAGCGAGGGCCAGGAAACGTTGTTGAACTGGGTACTCATCGTCGGAATTCCAATTCCGACAACTCCGAGCGTACGCAGTGAACGGCACAGGCTCTCCGAGACTGCGACTTCAGCAAACTCCTGCATTGATGAAGCCCCTCCTGCATCGTTGGCAGAATTCACTTCGGACTTTGGGGGTGTCGGTTACTACGATGGACCATGCCCTCAGACGCTACCTGGTCTCATGCTAATCGTCCGTCATAGTTTCCCTCGTCGGTGTCGGATGCAACTTGCCGCTCGCTGTAAAAACGATGCGAGCTGCGGTATAGCACTGCCCGTTGATCCAGGCCAGAATTATTTGTGCATCCAAATCTACTTGCCAGCACCCTCTCGATCGAAGCATTTGACCGGGGCCGCCCGTAGGTCCTCAACCCATCAAGGGTCCCTCCGACTTGACCGGCTCCCCCGCCGGATGCAAGAGCGCCTGCAAGGCTAATCTAGACGGCGATCCGAGTGCGTCTCTCGAACTTGGCGCGTCCTTTCTAGGTAACTCGCGCAACTGCTGCAGCGGTCAATTCCCCCTCCACCGAGACCTGCCCTTCCTCGGGCATCGGGCATTACAGCTACTTCAGTGCGTACATGTCTCTGGGTCGATGTCTTGGAGGTGCCTTGGCACTGATGACGCTTCTTCACAGAGAGAAACTGTCCAAACGCGTCCTGCAATGCCTTCGATGGCGCGATGTCACTTAAAAACTATCCCTCGGGCCAGAACGCCATGTACACTGTCACGCTCTGTCCTGCCAGTGCTCTTCATTGACGGTGAAACAGGAGTCGAAGAGCGTATTGTAGCATCCCGTGGTTTCGTGTATCGGTATCGGGGGACCGTGAGTGGCACTGATGTAGTGGATAGCCCATGATTAATTGATTCTCAACAGTCAGAATCAGGTATGTACCTGAGAGAACGCCTGCTCGGCCTCGTCGACGGAAAGCTGATTTGCCAGGTCCACATGAAGTCTTCTCTTATCGACTTGTGCGTCACTCTCCGGAGGTCCCGCGGTTCCTCGTCGCCGCACATCAAACTCCATTTCCTAACTTGCCTTGCTGGGGGAGGGTGTCAAGAACGAGCCGAAATAGCGGTCCAGGTGCACAATCGCCGTCGACTTTGCTGCGCGGACCGATCCACAGAGGTCAGGTGCCACTTAGGACTCTGGGATGATGAAGTTGCCGACAAGGGCGAAGATACATAACACCTTGTTCTTACATGTCCTACGTGGCAACCCAGCCTCGAAGTCAACCTTCTCCCGTCGCTGCTTACCACCGGAACTCAGCCATGCCACAACCCTTGTGGTTCCTACCTACCCGAAGCACGCTGTGGCCCCGGCGGCCCTTGCCTTCCAGCCTCAGTGACTTCATCTACTCGGCCACTGCCTGACGCTGCAGGCGTCTTCTGCCTCCAAGTAGTGAGCAGACGAGCGGCAGCGTCCGTTGGTTGACCAGATCGGATGCCGAGGGTGCCTTTTTTGGCTTGAAGGTCGCTGCGTCGCATGGTCCATCGGCACACTTGACGGGCCTGGTCGAGTAGAAAGATGCCATGATTCATAGATTGAGCATACCTGATACATAGCATGATCAATTCAATCAGGAACTCGGGCCTCGCGGGACATTGATATATAGGATGGAGTCTTATAAGTTATATGCGTTGGAATGCAGAGGTTCGAAGAGGTTCATGAAGACCTCGCGCCCGAGTCCAGTGGGATGCGGACCAAGCGCTCTTCTTGCACGGATTCGAGGCTAGCCAGAAATGCCTCTGACCCGGCCTGTTGTCTATCGGCCACTAGAAAGTGCGCAAGTGAGCACGGGATGATAAGGCCACGAACACGCACGAAAGTATCCGAGTATGGACACCCTGGCCAGCGTCAGCCACGACTTCACAGCCAGAGACTCAATGCGCTTTACAAAGCAGGCGGTGGCGAGCTTCAGGTATTCATTGTTCTTTTCGACCAAGCGGTGGTCGGAGGCAGGATTCAAGTTTGCCTGCGGCCAATGAGGGGGCGCGGGATCATTCAGTCGGAGTCGCAAGTCCATCAAATCAACTACATAACTTTGGTTGCAGTCGCGCTCCCTCCATTCCCAGATGCACCACGTACTCGAGATACAAGAGATCCTCGTCAAAGTTTTTCACGACCACAGTTGCAATCGCACTGATCTTGCATCTCTGGCGAGAACATGCCGCGCATTCAAAGAACCAGCGCTGGACGCACTCTGGAAGAACTTGGACGGCCTAACCCCTCTCGCGCGATGCCTTCCAGAGGCATGTGAGCAGCTATCCAGGGACAAGGGCGAAGATGAAGACGAGGACGAGGACGAGGATAAGTGTGAGGTAAGATTTCTATTTCACAAGTATTCATCATGAGCAGCGTTCAAATTTCTCCACGGCACAGTATTCACTTCACCGACCTCTCACTCCAACCGAGTGGGGTACCCTTCGAAGATACACCCGTCGCATTCGATCCATATGGGACTTCAACGATCAACTTGATGAGAGATCCCTCAGAGTTCTCTCGAGTACCACTGAACCACTCTTCCCGAATCTCCGTGAGCTGCGTTGCACATTTCACGCCGCCATGCTTCTGTTACACCACCCCCTGCCATCCCTGAATTTTGTTCATTTCGATTTTAAGACAATCTGGGATCATCCAGATGCGTCCAGCTTCGATGATTCCCTCCAAGCATTTTCACAGCTTTGCCCGAACGTCAGATGGGCACACTTCGATTTTTCTCGTCACACTCGATCCCCCTCCACAAAAGCTATCTCCGACTGCATCTGTGGGTGGCAGACTCTGCTGGATGTATTGTGTGACGCCATACCATTGGATGCAGCTGCGATCGCGCACCTGTCTCGCACGAATGGATTAGCCAGGCTTCAACTCGCACTGCGTGATACCTTGCCACATTTCGATTCGCCCCTTGTCTTTTCTGACTTGGACGAGTTTTCACTGCTGTCTAGATCCTGGACCTCAATTTCTCAATTTCTCTCGCGCGTTCAACTGCCTGCCATCACAGAGCTCACTGTCATGGCCATGTCCCGACACCCTTCCCCGCTGGAACTCTCCTCTTTTTTCGAGAGTGTTCAGATGTCTGGGGCCGGTGACACCCTCTACGAGTTAAAAGTGGAACAATCATGGTGCAGGCGTCGCCCGGATGTCCTGGGCTTGGAAGACCTGCGGCCATGCATGGGGTTCAGCAATCTCTGTCGCATCGAACTCGATATTCCTTGGGACGTGGGTCTGACCGATAGCGATTTGCTCGTTTTGACATCGGCATGGCCAGAGCTGGAATGTCTTCGCATAAATAACAGCTGGGGCTGGAACACGATGGGCGGGATCACCCCGAATGGGCTGCTACAGCTTTTGCAGATATGTCCGTTGCTCGAGGACATCGCTCTCGCTGTTGACACGCGAGGTTTCAACACATTTGTACCATCACCGGAGAGCGTCGGCGTGTTTAGCCTTGATGTTCTGGACTCGATCATTGAAGAAGATTCGGTCGCACCTCTTGCCGCCTTCTTGGCTCACATCGCGGATGACCCAGATTTCAAAGTATACATTGGGTTTTGCCACAGGGCCAAGCGACGGGAGGATCAGGACATGTACGAGCGCCGTTGGAGGGAGGTATATGCGAAGGCCAAAGACCTGATCAGCGGGGGTCCTCAAACTGCCAGCGTGTGACGTGTCGAGTTGGGACATGGTTCAACACTTGATTTCCGGTGTCGGTTCGGTTTCGAGGTCATCCTGTAGTGAGTCATTGCGCGTGGCCACGACGTTTTCCAGCACGCACTTGCTGTCGTCGTGGTTCGCAGTTTTTTGTCTGTTTTTGTTTTTCTTGGTTTCAGGCACTGGTACTTACTCGTCGTCGTAATCACTCAGCTCAGACCTGTTACCACCGCAACGGAATTTTGGAATTTTGGAAATACACATAGACCACAATACACTCCCTGTACCAATTCCGTGAGGTACATGGATATTGACCGAACGCAAGATCAAACGCCAGACGTACGGAAGAGCATCTCAGGGATATATATGTACGACGACCCGCAAAACATCACGGCGAATTTGAAGACCAAATCTACGACGGCGATAACGCTCAAACCTGTTCCGAACGTTGTCCTGTGCCGGTCGCCGGTGGGTGGCAGCTTCGAGTCTCCCGGCGTGCTGGACGGGGCTTATATGCGTCGCCGGGCGTTGGAAGCTCAACAGACCACTACTTGGATCCAAAGTCGAGCGTCTATGTACCTGACGGTGCGTGATTTGGATTTCGTCAATGACGGATCTTTCGTCCCGCCGAAACTGTTACATACAAATGGCCTTATGCGCCAGTGCCCACGTCATCACCATTCGGCGACACGAACCTTGGCGGTTCTAGGCCTCCTTGGCCTCTCTCGACGGCTGCCAGTGGTCGAGCCTGATTCTTTTTTCGCTCCAGCTTCCTTCATCATTCAGGGCTCAAAGGTCGTCAAACACGTAGCAAGTACCATGCAAGTGTCTGACAGCTGGCAAGAGGCCAGCCCTGGAAGTCTGGCGAATCTTTCTGTGCCCGGTGCTTGTTTCGTCGCATATCCTAGGCACGCAAATTTTGCGGCCCATCCAAACACCTGCAGAAACTTGCTGCTCAGTCGCCGACTGACGCCATCGTCCACAAGCAACACGCGTAGCATCGATGCGTCGCACGACGTATCGTCATCACTTCGGTATCCCTCGCGGGTCGAAATGATCAGCACGCCACGCCATATATGCACGATGGACGATATCAGCAACGAGCCTGACGCGCCCCGGAGTCTCTCCACAGCACGCTCTAGTTTCGGCGCTGGTCTGCCAGTCTCGTCTCATCGCAGATGACCGTGACAGACACTTCTCCGTCCGTTCATCTCGATTCATGACTCTTCGCTCGCAGATTCGAGGGCGCCTTTTCGAACACTCGCAATCATCTACGGACGATTCAGAATCGAGACAACTCGGTCAGCGCACCCTGCAGTGACAGGCGACGGTTTCCCTCTTCGTGCGCGGCGTGTCACAGAGGTGGCCGCTTCCTAGGTGTGGGAATTCTCCATGGTGGCCCGTGCATTACCAGTCGTCGACTCACACCGATCGTCAGACGATACTAGTCAGATCCAAATAAGTCTAGCTGTGGAGCAAGACAGTTTGGCAACTGCAATCTCGGGGTTCCTGGCCAACTGGTGACGTCATGTCGAAAGCGAGTGAGGATGACGTCAATCATGCCTTTCCTTTTCCGTCTGTCGGGATGCCGGAAGTAATTCGCTGTCGAGTGCACCGCACGATAAAACACAAGCCATCCGTCCCCATCGACCATCATCCAACTTCGCTTGTCTTTGTCTATCTACGCGCGCTATTTTCCCTCTTTAAATCCCGTGTTTGGGCATCTCTCGCACCCGTCCGGGTACTGGGCCTCGTTTGACCCGTCTGGTGCCGGGCAGCGAGCTGCGGCACGGCGCGCTCGACGACGATGGCGCGGGATTGAATAACTCGTCTGGAGTTGGTTGCTGCCGTTTAACGCCAATGATGCGCAGTTGCTTCACCACGGCGCCCAATGAGATCGATCGAGAATCATGACTTGCGCATGCTCGATCCAAACTTTCTTTCACGACGCAACCCGGGTTTCCGCACTCGCTGTCGGACGACCCATTGTTGTACGCGAAGAAGCCAGTGGAGATGAGGCACGAGACGAAGCAGGAGTCTTGGAGAGAGACCGGCCTGGGCCAGCAGCTTCTCGGCCATTTAGACCCCGTCGACGACCCGGCTGAAGGCGTACAACGCCTCTGGACACGTTAAACGCGTGTCAGCGATATGATAAAAATAGACACAGGACTGAATGGAGTCGATAATGTCGCGGAGGATAAGTATTTGCGAGACTGGAAGCATAGCTCCGTGTGACTTTGAACGGGGTCTTCTTCGTCGAAGCAATACTTTAACCTTCGCATACTTTCTTCGCTGCCACAGCACCGATCTCGCCAGCTTCTAGAGAACGCTTTTCCATCAACTTATTTGGACGACTTGTTGGTATTTTGGTCCGATGGAGCTTGAGATCGAGGAGTCGGAGTGCAATTTCGCGGTGCGGGAAGGCAAGTCACTGGAACATAGCGGGATAAGCCAACTGGCCCGACAGATAAGACGGCACATTACAAACGGCAGGTGCATCTTGAGATGGATACGCACCCAGCTAAGTTGCCTGCAGGCGAACTCGTCGAGCTGATTGACGTCGACGAGTACGCACTTTGACGACGCGGGATCTTTTTTTTTCGTGCTCGCCGTGCGAGGAGCAGATTGGGCACTCTGGAGACGAAATCGGGCGGGGGACGGGGACGACGGGGGAGACGATGTCTGTGCGCCATTTCTCATGTAACAGAAAACACAGACACGCATTCGTCGTGGGCGCCACGACGACGAGTCACGACCAGGTCACTTTCACGTGTTTCGCCAATTAACCGAATCTGGAGCGATAACATGGAGATCTGCCATAAGAGGAAATACACAGTACTCCCATGAAAACATGGATCCAAGAAAGGAAAGTCTCCTGAGTTACTGTCTAGACCGCTATTCAGTTTCGGGTCCCCTAACGAGCCGCAATACATTCGCCCCACCCACTTATGGGCCAGCGTCATTCACAATGCAGCTGGCCTTTCCTCCCTCCCTCCAACACCCACCATGGCCGACATCGACAGAATGTTCCGCAGCGAGCTCGCCCTGGTGGCGGAACAACACTCCTCCGCAGACACGTGGGCACTCGACCCCGCGCTCGACCTCTGTGATTGGGAGACCCCCATCGAGATTCCCGCCCCCTTCCAGGACGCACTCGGTCTATTCCCTGCGCTCGACCGTCGTCTCGGCGCGCCCCAACCAGACCCCTTTGCACAGCCCCAGCCGACCGTCCACCTCGCCGACCTCACTCTCCGGTCCGTCCCTCCCGTCGACATACCACCGTCCGTCACCCATTCCCCGCCCGAGTCCTTCGTCGTGACCTCGTCCTCGGAGGACTTGGACAGCGACGAATACGATTTTACTTACCCCTCCGACTCGGAGTACATCCCCTCCCCCACCAGCATCGACCCCGCTTCCCTCTGCGCACCTCAATCGATGATCCCAAACCAAATCGCCGACGTGCTCGGCGACGCACCCGCCATCCGTCCCTCCCGCCGCAATTCCCGCACCATGACCAAAGTCCCCGTGCCAATTCCCAACCTGACCAAAAAGTCGCGCGGACGAAAAGTGCCCACCTCCAACGGTGGTCCCATCTACGCCGCCAGCAGGGACAAGACGAAAAAGGGCGTGCGGACGTATACCTGCTCCGCCGAGGGATGCGGAAAGTGCTTCGTGCGAGGCGAACACCTCAAGCGGCACATTCGGTCCATCCATACCGAAGAAAAACGTAACCTTTCTTTCTTCGCGCTGTCGTCGTTCCCTGGCTCATCTCTCTCTTCCAAGCTTGGGAGTGCACCTACAGGGACTGCAATCGCGCGTTCAGCAGGCGGGACAATCTCAATCAACACCTCCGAATCCACAAGATGCAGGAAGGCGACGTCTAAGCGTAGACGCGTCACTTTGACGAGTATCGCACGATGGACACGCACGCCGAGAGAGATGATGATTTCGCGCTATCTTTATCGCTTCATTTATTCCATGTATTGTCGCAATGCATTTTCGGATCGAGTTCAATGTACATTCTTGTTTTGACATGGCATGGGATCATGGATTGAGCGAACGCATAGCGAAGACAAGTGAAAAAAAGAAGGGACGACCTCGCTCGTCCACGTCCCGCACAGAGATCCTCGACCTGCTCATGCCTCGGTGGTTTGTCTGGTGCGCTTCTTGGCGACGGTGTTCTCCCTGACGGCACGTCAATTCCAAAACCGACGACGCACGCGCCAACGCGCTCACCTGAACCCGTTCTTGAATCGCCTCGGCACGTCCTTGAGGTACCGCATGCGACCCGTCCCGGTCGTCTTTCGGCGCTTGGCTTTCAATCCCCAGTTGTACGAACGAAGCTTGGCAGAGGGGTAACCGCACTGGCCGCAAGCTGGACGCACGGTCGGGTCACCTGACGCGAAGGACGAGTGGGAGAAACGCACTTTTGTGTTGTCTGTGAAAGGCGCGGTTGCTGCAACGCCGGCAGACCGTGTGCGTCTTGGTGTGGCGCTTACTGGAAAAACGAGAGGGATGAGCGGACGGCGTTGAACATAAAATGGAAGAAAGACGCACCCGAAGGACGAAGTACCTGATCATCGCGCGAACGAGAAAACGATGGGAAAAACGGACGTCGTCATCAGCCGCTCTGGCATGAGAGCGCGAAACGTCAGGGAAACGAACCTTTCGTCTGTTAAAAAGGGAAATCGTCAGCGTCCGAAACTCCAACTCGAAAGTAAAGGGCGATTCGAGACATCTGGGTTCATCCAACCCATCTTACACCCATCCACCCGTCATCTGTCTCGTTCTTCTCTCTTCCACGCCAAATTGAGCACGGAGAGGCCAAGGAAACATGTGCATGGATGTAGAAATGTCTATACTCACCATATTTCTCGAGGATCTTGTGTGAGGTGGTGTTGCTCGAAGTCCTGGACAGTCTGTCGGAGTCTGAATATAAATAATTACGTAATTTGACCGTCGTTCCCCTGTCCTCACACCGGCCACGTCAATGTCGACGTGACGCGTGCGATGATACGACGTGGCCATGTATCACGCTCCTAAACATCGTAAAACATCGTAGTACGACGGCGGTAGCTCGGGGGGTACGTGGAGCGAAGCAAACAAACGAGCGATCGACCCGATCATCTAGTTTCAATGTTCATGCTGAAAAAAAATATACAAGACCGTCTTCTACGTAAACGAGAAAAAATAAGGAGAGGACGGGGTTCACAAGAAAAGTTTACAAGGATGAGAACTTCGCTGAGCTATGAGACGCTTGGCACGCAGTCGTTCTAAAACGCGTCGACCCGCTGCGACGGGCTGAGCTCGGTCAGACCCGAGCGTTCGGGTGACGATGCACCTCCCTCTCCCCCTCCCTGTCCCTGTGCGACGCGCCATGCATCGGGTGAGCGCCCGTCTGGCTGAGCCCCCGCGCGTTGAAAGCTGCAGACGGACCCGAGCGTCTGGTGGTGTAATCATCCGAACCAGCGCCCCAAGATCCCAGCGTGGGTCCAGCTCCGGTCGACTCGGCCGCGGGAGCAGCCGTAGGGTCGACGCTGGAAGGCACGGCTGGACGCGCAAAACGTCAGTCTCGTCGTCCCTGGCGGGGAAAGTCTGCGGAACACTTGCCAGTGCGTTTGGCATGGTTCAGGCTCCCTGTGATGCTCGTGAAGACGCCGGTAACGTCGCCGACGTCACGACGACCAGCAAGACCTGCGACGACCCCTGCGACGACAACTCCTAGGGACACGAAGGCGAGCAGACGCATGATGATGATGGCCGGTGAGAACGAGCCTGTGATATGAGTATGATACGGATGCCAGAAATGAGCACTCGTTGGCGTTCGACGAGTTGCCGTTCGCTCCTTTATACGCCAAACGACGTGTGGTCGGTTTGCAGTAGGATTGCCCGTATCATGGACCGCGGCACGCATCTGCGTTCGACCATCGCCGCGTGTGAACGCCGACGCTTGAAAGGTGAAGGTTTATCTTTAGAGCCTCGTGCGTCGACCACGGTGCTCTGGTGGCGAGGAGCAAGCTCCCTACCAATTAGCCGATGTCACTTGATGCTGGGCGCGAATGGAACTCCAGAGGCTCGTCAATTCGATACGAGTGGAGCAACAGACGGACTGACCACGCCGTGCGGCGCACAACATCGATGGTGGTCTGCCGTCGGAGCGGAGACTCGAAGCGAGCACGTACGCAAAACTTGAACGACGACTCACGACATCGATGTCGCAAATCCAGGAGATATCCACAGCAGCGCGTGGTTTGCGACCTGCTGTGGGCAGTATGCACAGGACCAAGTCGTCCGATCTTGAAGCATGGGATCTGGCTTGACGGAACAGATCAGCTGTGGCGTCGGGCCCGTTCCATTCGAGTGACTGTTAGGGCTGGCAGAACGTCAACCTCGCCGTCCGTCTCCTGGACGTCATAGTATGGTATAATTGGTAGCACCATGGCGTAGTACATGGAAGTTTGGGGTCAACAAGCATCAACAAACGACCGTATGTACTCACCACAGTAAGTATGTGATTGTCAATCAAGGACCATCACTGTCGGGGCAGCCTTACTTTGACAACGCTTTTGCACGACCTACACTAGGCAGAGCCACGCTATACCTGTTCAAGTGAGCTTTTTGAACCTCGTTCACTTGGTAGATAGAGACCATCCAGACGGTGGCCATCGGGACGCGTGGTATCGGCCCATTGCAAACGTTTTCTCTCGTTCTTGAGGGGCCGGGAATCATCGAAGAGTCGCGGAAGAAGGGCTGACTCCTGACACCGATCCAAAAAGAACGTGAAGTCTGATCGAGAAGAGCGAACCTCTTCCTCAGTGTACCAAGCCACCTCCGGGAGGCACAAGAAGGGATATATGCGACGCTCTCGTGCCTTCGGGACCCTGCAGCGAAAGCGGTATGCAGAACTAGGCCGCCCCTCGTGTCGTCGTACGTACTAACCCCGTTGGATGATTCAGTTTCTTGATGCCGCTGAGCGTCTTTCATCTCCAGTTCGTATTCCCTTCCATCATGGGGCCTGTCCGTGCCTTGAGTTTGATCGGAGAGCATTCGGGGCAGTACTCTTACGTGGTGCCATGTCGTCGACCCGCGATGACGACCCTGCAGGCTTGATCGAGAACGACCACCACGGCTTTGAGAGCGTCGATTTTCCGCGTCAGATGACGTTGGTCGAGTGGCGACGTGACGTGGGACCCCTCTCGTTCGCGGTGGCAGCTCGATTCAGTCCCCCAGATTCCCAGCGCTCTTGACGGTCTCGGCCCTGGGCCACAGAAGCCTCAGGTGTGGCGTCGAACCGCTGGCAACGCGCGCCCGCTCTGGCCGAATTTGTGTTGCATCGCCCCTGCTCGGGCATCGGTCAACTGAGACGAACGACTGTGGGCGAGTTTGATGGGGGGGACGCGCACGCGTCTCGATCGAGGCGCGTCGAACTCCACGTCGGAGACAATCGCGAGCCTACCTCACACGAACGACTCTGCGCGATTCCATGGATCCCGGGTCGATGGGATGCTCCCCGAGGAGTTGCCGCGCGAGGGTCGAGTCGCGAGGGGAAAAAAACAATGTACGATTGCTGTACATCTAGCTTCTGGGACGCGGCTCAAGGGCCGTGCATCGATGAGGCAATCAGGCTTGGGGCCCACCGTGTCGTAAACGGGATACAAGCGAACCCCCTATCGACCGCATTCGTATGAAACCACGACGCCGCTTTCTACGTTCTTGGTCCGCTGCGCAGACACGGGAAGAAGTCCCATCCACAGTGGACGCTTAGTCATTGCACTTGATCTGGGCAGCTCTGTTCGCGTGCTGGGCTGCCTCGCCACCGCAACTCAGGCGGTGGAGGAGGGCTGTGAGCACCCTCCACCTTCGGGTGTTTTGGTTGCCGGGTACCCCTGTCGACACGGTCATGAACCGACTTACGTCGTCGAGAGAGGTATAAAAGGTGAACGTTCAGTTTCAATTCCCAACTTGCGCCCACATTCCCCCACATCTTGACGACGGGGTCCACAGCAGACGTTTTAATCGGACTCTGATCACGAGGACAGCCCTCGTTCACGTCTTTATCTCCCTCGTCGCTCTCACCTTCGACGATACCCATCATCGCCTGCGGTCTTTCTACCCGCCATGTTCAAGCTGTCCTACATCTTTTGTACGCCGAGGTACATCAAGATGCCCGGCGAGTCGCGGCGCGCGTCGATGCGCCAGCGATCGCGCGAGTTGTGAGTCTGTTCGCGTGGACGCGGGTCGCAGGGCGCAGATCGCGCGTGACGACTGCGCCTGCGCTCGCGTCGCGTTTCGAACCCTGATCCGAGCTGACGCGTCCATGGCAGTGCGGGCGGCATTCCATCACCTTGGCAAATGAACTTGTCAGAGATTCGCAAGTCGCTCGAATACGAGCGGACTGGCCACCATGCCTAAATCATCAAGAAAGCGTCGTCGTCGCGGGGAGGAGGAGAAAGAACGACCCATTATGCATTTTATGAAAACGGAGCGCCGGTCGGGAAGGAAACGTCAACGTGTAGCTTTAGCTTCAGCATGGGATTTGTCCACATTTTACTATGACATGATAGGCTGTGAACGTGTCGTCGTCAGACGGTCAACACCTTGTTCTTCTTCGGCTTTGCCTTGGGGCCCTTGTCGCGCAGGACGGGGTGGCCTGCTGCCCTCCGCTGTGCCAACTCTGCCTCGACCTGTTTCAAGTCCCGAGCGTCGAGCGCTCTCCTCCTCGCGATCGACTGCAGGATCTTGTCTCTACGGACGTGACCCGTGAACCGCCATGTCTTGCTCCCCGCCTGAGTCGTACGAATCAACTCGTGTCGCCTCATGCGCGCGACCAACTTGAGCGCGAACCGCTCCTCCAACCACTTTTCGCGCTTCTCGCGCTCGAGCCCGCCCATGTCCTCCAAGTCCTGCGGGTAATAAAACGGGTCGACGAGCCCGACGACGGCGCGCTTGTACGTCCTGTGCGACCCGACGGGCCGCATCCCGACCTGCGTGCGGCGGAGGGGAGACACGTAGTTGGCGGTGCGGACGTACGTCGCCTCGACGCCGTACACGGCCGCGATGTACGACCGCACGTCTGTCTTGGTGACCGACTGCGGGACGCGGAAGGTGGCCTCGTACGGGTTGTACGCCTCGCCGCGGGGGGTGTGGTTCCGGACGAGCTTGAAGACGACGTTGGGGAGGTAGATCTTGTGGCCGACGACGAGGCGGAGGTCGGGGTCGGGGGAGACGAGGACGCCGCGGAGACGGGAGCGGCGGGCGTTGAGGGCGTCGAGCCACTCGGCGGGGGTGGTGGAGGGGGCGAGGAGGCCTTTGGCGAGCTGGCGGGTGTAGGTGGCGTGTTCGGTGGGGGTGAGGGGGCTGTCGGGCGGGGGGAGGAGTTCGGGGTTCTTTTTGAGACGGCGGGCGCGGACGGCGAGCGGGGTGGAGGCGTCGCGGGCGGCGGCGGCGTGCGGGCTGAGGGCCGTCGCGGCGGGGACGCTGTAAAACCGGCGCAACACGCGACCGAGCATGGAGGAAGGAAGAAAGTGGCGGGATCACGTGAGACTCTGCAACACTCTTCCTCGTCATGTTCTGTGGTCGGATTTTTCGCTTTCTGAGGGCGCTGCTTGTTCCCCTCGCCGCCGTGTGCGCGTTTGCGAGTCTGCTCACGTTCGTTTTCGTTCTATATCAGCCCACGCCGGGTCCGGGCATCGCACAGCGGCTCGGATGGCAGTCCTGGGCCGCAGTCACCACACAAGACCTTCTCGAGAGCGGCGCACAACGACCCCAGGAACAGTCCTCTGACTGGTGGAACGTGACCGTCCCGCCAGACGACCCCTCGAGCTACCCCACCGACGCATGGGTGCCCCTTTGGCCCCACGACACCGGCCGTGCGTACACCGCCTACCCGCTTCCCCGCGCTGACCACCCTCGCCAGTGTCCGAGATCGCGATCACCCGGTGCATGGTGCCCTTTGGCTTCATCATGGACGTTTGCGCACCCGACACCAGCCCCGAGATGGACGCCATCAAGGGCAAATGGGTCCGCGTCGATCGCGACTTAAACAGGCAGAGCGGCGTATGGTCGCTGGTGAGTCCCCCCCGGTCCGGGCGCGTGCGACAGGCTGACGTGCGCGCTAGAACATGTACTACAGACGGACGAGACGACTCGACATTCCCCTCGTCACCGATCTGCAGCTCCTCCCGCCAGGGGAGGAGCCCACGCCCCCCTCGGACGCGTGGGTCAAGGTCGACCATTCCATCCGCGACGGCATCATGCGCGCCGAACCCCTCTTCATGTGGTACAAGACGGGCAAGACCATGCAGGAGATGAACGCCGACGAAAAGAACGACATCATCACCGAGATCGACGTCCTGTTCGGCGAAGACCGTCCGTGGTTCGGCTTCGAAAAGCTCGCGCCGCCGGTCACCGAGGAGGACGACGCCACGTCGAGCGTCTTCGTGACGTATCGCAGGGGCGTCAAACGTGGGTCGAGAGGGCGTACGTCGGGAACCAGCGTTGACGCCCTTTGGTAGCCGTTCCGCGCGCGCCGCCGCTTCATTTCTCGAAAGACGGTCGTTTCAGGATCCTTCAAGTCGCTGATCTACACTTTTCGGTCTCTCGCGGCGTCTGCCGCGACACCGTGCTCGATCCGTGCGTCGCATCGGACAACCTCACCAACTCGTTGTTGGGACACGTCCTCGACGCCGAAAATCCAGATCTGGTCGTCTTCACTGGCGATCAGCTCAACGGGCAAGGCACGTCCTGGGACCCCAAGTCGGTGCTCGCCAAGTTTGCGGCGGAAGCGACCGACAGAAAGATTCCGTGGGCGGCCGTGTTCGGGAACCACGACGAAGAAAACGGGGACGTCAAGGCCGAACAGATGCGCATGATGCGAGCTCTCCCTTACTCGCTCGTCGAACCGGGTCCCAAGGACGTCCACGGCGTGGGCAACTACGTCCTCAAGGTCAAGAGTGCAGACAGGTGCGTGGACGCCTCCGCGCGGGGTGGATGTATGCGCTCACGACGGTCTCAGTTCGATGACGCATCTGCTCACGCTCTACTTTTTGGACTCTGGGTCGTACTCGAAGGGATATCTAGATTGGTTTGGATACTTTTTCCCTACCGAATACGACTGGATCCGCACGGTGAGCGTGATCACTCGGCGACCCTCCCGAGGGACTGACGCGCGCTAGAACCAAGTCGAGTGGTTCCTTCAACAGTCTGGTTCGATCGAACCCATCGAACGACCGTTCAGGCCAGACACGTCCGACGACTTGGACGACTTGGAGGAACGACAAGGCGGGCAGCTCACGCCCACGACGCGCAGGCTTGCCAAACCGAACGCGCTCATGTTCTTCCACATTCCATTGTATGTCTCGTCCTCGAAGAGCAAACAGGACCTAACCTGCTCGTTGTAGACAAGAATCGTCTGGTTCGCCGGACAAGGACAGCCGTACGGGCCTACCGCTCGACATCGGGGTGCACGGACTCGAAGGGCCGGGATCTGCGAAGAAGAGCGACGGGATGTTTGAAATGGGACTGCTCAAGGCACTGGAGAGCGAGCATCGGGCGGGCGGCACGGTCCCCGAAGTCAAGGTGGTCGCCAACGGCCACTGTCACAGTGAGTGGTGGCGTCGATGGTGCTGCGAGCGGGCTCGCTGACGTGGGGCAGTCACGGAAGACTGCAAGCGTGTGCAGAACGTGTGGTTGTGCTTTGGAGGGGGCGGGTGAGTCACTCCCTCGTCTCCCGTCGTGGTCTTGTGACGAGCGTTTTCCCAGATCCTACTCGGGTTACAGCAAAGTCGGGTGAGTTCAAGTCCAAGTTGCCTGTGCATGGACGGATTCTCACCGGTCGCAGGTTCGACCGACGGTTCCGCGTGTATGACATCTCGGACTATGGGGAGACGATCAGGACGTACAAACGGACTGAACACGACGCAGTGCTGGACGAGGTCGTCGTTGCTGGGAGTGGTGCTGCGCCGTACAATCCGTAGCGTAAATTAGTGTATATATTGTTTTGTTTTCCCACCCGGGGTTGAAAGAACCACCCGATGGCGTCGCAACCCCCGCCCCCGCCCCCGCCGTACGATGGACACAAGTCCCGCCGCGACAACCAGTCCACGTCCTCGACGTCCTCCTCGTCCCGCTCAGCCCGCGTCGCCCATGTGAGTCCCCCGCGTCGCCTGCCCGCCCGCCGTTGATAATCGCTTCCTGCAAAGCCTGCAGTCGAGTCCGCCGTCACGCGCCTCCTCGTCGCCATCAAGCAGCTCCTCGAGTCCCTCACCATGTGGAGCAACCTCCAGCTCACAGAAGCCCAGATCAGCGACGTCTACGTCCGTCTGGGCAACGACTTCAACGCGGCCGTGGCTGCGTTCGCGTCCTTCGATATCGACATGAGGTGCGCCCCCATCACCATGCGTCCCCGTCCTGTGCAGCATGCTAACCGCGCCCCGCAGGGACCTCATGTCCATCCCAGAAGACCTGCGTGAAGTCCTCGAAACTTGTCTCGCCGAAGACGCAACCCCCGACAATCTGGCCATCTATCTTCCCAAGGTGCGCGCCATCATCACGCGCCTCCTGCAAGGCCTCCGCATCAAGCAATCCATGTACCGTCGCATCGTCTCCGAGCAGCAGCAACCCTCTCGCCATCGCTCCGCGTCCCACTCCCGCACCAGCTCCCGCACGTCCAAGTCCGAGAGGGCATCGAGGCCCGACGGCGAACCCAGACAGCACAGATCGCAGTTATCGCGGACAAACGTCGACGAAGAACGGCACGCGGAGAGTGTGCACGCCGCGCGGCAGTCGAGCAGACCCACCCATGCCACCAGGCCCTCCGAGTCCCATGCCCCGCGCGCGACCCCTCCCCCCGTGTTTCAAGAACCCGACGACGACCCACCTGCCAACGAGCGGACGGGCCAGTTGAACGGCCGCGCGTCCCATCCCCCGACGCGGCATTCTCGGACACCGTCTTATGCCCTCCAGGAGCAGCCCCAACAGCAACACGTTGCCGAACCCACGCCGTCGAATCCACGCGCGTCTCATCCATCCACCCCCGAAGTGCCCCCCGCACAAGCGGCGCCCGTCCCCGCGTCCGTCAAGCGCTACTCGCTCGTCGACAAGCCCGTCTCGTCCCCGCCCCGCTCGCCCCCGGCCGTCGTGATCGAAGAGCCCTCGCCCGATCGGAACGACGCCAACGGGACCGACGGTTCCCCGCCCCAAACACCGCCCATCGACGTCCTCGACACCCCCGCAGTCGCCAGCTCCCTCGCCGCGCTCAAGAAGAGCGACGCCCTCGAACGGCGCGCGTCCAAGCGCTTCTCGACGTACCATTTCAGCAAGATGACGGGCGGCGCGATCGCGCGCGAACGTTCGGTCGGGCCCGCGGCTTCCCCGAGCAATCGGCGGTCGATGGCTGCCGGGGGGACGTTGACCCCGGGGGATTTGGCGGTGTTGACAGAGACGGACGAGCCGGAGGGGAAGCGGGACGGGGCGAAGAAGGTGGCGCGGACGCCGTCCCCGGCTGACGTGGCGCCGCCCGTCCCACCGTTGCCCCCGTCGGTGAGCGAGACGACGCGGCCGGCGCGGACGCCTATCCATCATCTCAGCAAACTGTCGGAGGAGATCGAACCAGAGGAGCCTCCTCCACCCATGGCGTTTCCCGTTTTCCTTCAGGTCGGCCGGGAGGTGAAAAAAGTGACGCTCGAGCCCGAGTTGACGTTTTCGTCGCTGCGGATGCTCTTCGTGGACAAGTTTTCTTATAACCCCGGGATGGAGAACTTTCCTGCTATTTACATACGGGATCCGTCGAGCGGCGTGCAGTACGAGCTCGAGGACATCGACGAAGTCAAGGAAAAGTGTCTGTTGTCGCTCAACATCGAACGTGAGTCGTCGTGGACCGGTCGTGTGTGTCGCTCGCTCAACGAAGGCGGGTTTCGCAGCGCTGGATCAGATCAAACAACACATCGATTCCCAGATATCCACGCTGTCCAACGATCTGAAGGAGCTCAAGAACGCGATGGCCGCCAACAAGCGGTCGTCCTTTACCCCCAACCCCATCTACGCGCACGATTTCGCAGAGAGCACGCCGGTGGCCGACCGTCCCACTGAAAAACAGTTTGCCCACGTCGCCCACCGACTGTCGCGCATCGTCGGCGAGTCGTACGCCTCCAACCCTTTCATCCTCCCCCAAACGACCGGTCAATCGCTCCAGCTCCAACCACAAGCGACGGGCGCCTCCGTCATGTCCGAGTACTCGAGCCGCGTCGTGGACGACCTCAAGACCCAATTCGACGAAGTCCAAAACCTCCGACGCGACCTGGGAATCATGCGTCAGCTCTACACCGAGTTCGTAAAGTCGACCAAGGACTCTCTCGGCGCGCTCCGCGCGCAGACCAAGTCCGTGAAGCAGCTCGCGAGCGCCCAGGTGGGCGGCGCGCGCGCCTACATCGACACGGGCAAGACCAAGCTCGACACCCGGAGCCAAAACGTCCTCACCAAGATCGAGGAGCTCCAAGACACGGTCGAGGCGCTGAAAGACGACGTGATCAAGCGCCAGGTGACGCCCAAGCCGGCGGCGTTGACGACGATCCAGGACGACGTGGCGTCCACGTCGATCGAGCTCGCGAGCCTCAAGGAGCACATCGACACGATCAGACCCATGTGGAAGAAGACGTGGGAGGAGGAACTGCAGAACATCGTCGAGGAGCAGGGGTTCCTCGGGCATCAGGAGGAGTTGCTCGCGGACTTGGTCGAGGATCACAAGGCGCTGGCTGAGGTGGTCGGGCACGTGCAAAAGGTGATCTCGCTGCGCGCCGGGGCGTCGGGGCGTGGGAGCGCGCGGGGACGGACGTTCAAGCCCGCACCGACGGACGAGGGTCACGGCGGGTTGAGCACGGTGATGATGGAGATTCGGGGCGCGGCGGTGGACCCGGAACGCCGGATGAAGGCGATCGCTGCCAACCAGAAGAACAGGGAGCGCGAGCTGGCCAGTCGGTCGGACGAGTTTCAGAACGAGCTGACGGGGTTCGTCAGCGGGAAGAAGCTCAAGATGACGGGGGGCGCAGAGGAGGCGGAGAGGGTGAGGCAGAAGCGAAACGAGTTGGCGCTCAAGGCCATGTTCAACGCGAGCGGTGGAGAGACTGCGTCGTCTACGGCTTAGTGTGGGGGACGGCGGTGGTGAGTGATGGGAGGAGACGTCCGTCGTCACGGCGTACTTGTTTTAAATTTCAAGGGAAGAAGCGGTTTCTGTGTTTCTCCTCTTCTCGCGTTCGTTTCCATGTTTCATGGTTCCCTCGATCATCACGCACGCCGTCGTCACCGTCACTTCGAAGCGGGGCTGCTTCTCGCATAGCTGTCGTTTTAGGCACTGTCTCGTTCTTTCTCGTCATCGGACTCAGTCATCATGTCATCGCTCGTCTCTGCCGCTTACCCTTAATAATTTGGTGGTAGTGGACACGGTTTCTCTCTTTTACAACGAGGGGATACAGCGTGTATTTAATCAAGGTCTTCGGACGGCGTAATAAATTGTACAATATAACCGGTGTTCGTATGGGCGTCCGTTTGACAGATCGATCGTGACAATGCGGCGCAATCAAATGGACCTTAGGCCCCAATGTGTACATAGAGAACTCGTTGATCGATCGGTACATCAACCGACCTCATCGTCTCGTTCAGCGCAAACGCCGCACGCGTATGATCCAGACGACCTGATTCATCCATCATGAGTGGATAGAACGTCGAGGTGATCTTGTTCGTCTCGGCGTCGTCCACCGCCCACATCGTCCCGATCACGGAACGAAACCCGACGAACTGCATCGCGGACGCGAGATGGATCATCTCGTCCGGACTCGCCTCGTCTCCCACGGTCGTATGACACGCGGAAAGATACGCGAACTCGGGGTTCTCCAGGTCGCAGCGGATGATGCGCTCGACCGTGAATTCGCCGTCGCTCAGAACGAACGCGGATTGGAAGGGCTCGCTTCTGTTCGCACGACCGTGGCATGCGATGTGCACCCAGTCGCTCTTCGCGAGCTCCTCAGCGACGCGCGGTATGCAGGATTCTTCGCCCTCGATTGCGGTGAAGATGGTAGCGTCATCGACGTGCTGGCCGATGTTGGTCAGTTCGGAGCTGACAGAGAACAGCTCGCTCTGCCCAGCGGCATTCGCTTGGCCGATGCCAACAAAGCGCTTCAGGCTGCTTTCTGATTTCGACGAGTAGGGTCGTCTGGCATGGACGAGAGCACTCAACGTGGGGGTGTAAGAGGAGATGTAGAGAGCTGCGAGGTTCTGTTGACCCTTCCTATATGGACCGGCAGCGTGTAAAGGAAGGGTAGAAAACTCGGCGGTGGGACACCACCAGATGCGAGAATGCAGGGGACACGTGGTCAGGAGAACGCGGACGATAGGGGAGACGACGTCGTCCCAGAGTTCTCGCAACATGCGACCAAGTGTATTCGGCGTGTTCGACGTCATACGCTTGGTCACGGTGTGGAGCATCGAAGACAGGTGTTGAACATATTGCTTGGTGATCGATAGTGGAATATGAACTGGATCTCGGTCCCCGAAGATGATGAAGGCATCGCAGCCATACTGACTGGCATTCACAATAATGACTGGGCCTGCACTGGCAGCATGTCGAAGATCTGAGAACAGGGGCGGCAAAAGGAAACGAGAGCAGCCAGGTAAATCGCGGATAGCAGTTACAACCTTTTGCATTTTGAGGCTGTGCTGGTATAATTGCTCATGCTGCTCCACCCCACGAGAGTGGAGGGCTTTACGAATGAGCAAGGATAAACGAGTAAACTCGCTCGCCAATGGCTCTCCAGCAGGCCCCGATGCAACGACATCATCAAGTGAGGAGTAAAGGCTAGTGAGCCGGCTCCAAAATATACCCCGGCCTTGCTCTAGCAGCTCCACCCCACGCTGCAGCCTGCCATTACGGACACAGGCTGAGAATGCGTCCACGGCGAGTAACGACGAGTGCTTCCTCAGAATGTCAAGATGCTGCGGAAGGGTGGGAAGCAGGGAAAGATGTTCAACAAGGAATCGAAGAGAAGTTTCATATGCAAGAAGCACCGAGGAATGCTTGAAATTTTCAGCTGTGCAGATCCATGCTCGAGAGGCGTCCAAGTCTACCGCAGACACCGCATGGCATATACCTGTCAGCTCTGCATAGAGAGCGAATATCTCCTGGATATCGCTCTGTTATCACAATCATAAGAAGCGAAAACAACACTAAGGTGTAATGCAAGAGAGCTCACTGCTGTGGAGGACAGATCACGGAGACTGGAACCAAGTTGATGATTGTAGCGAGTGAAAAGATCAAATGCGAGAGTGTTCAAAGACCCAGAGCGACCAGGATGGCCCTGCGGGCGAAGCGAAAGTGCTGCTCGAGAGAGTGCAATAGCGTCCTCGAGATCCTGCGAGGCCCCAAGTTGATTGTAGCGAGTGGAGAGACGATTTGCAAGGTTGTTCAAAGACGCGAAACGATCAGGGTGTCCTTGCGGGCGAAGCAAGAGTGCTTCTCGATCGAGGATAATGGCTTGCTCGAGATCTTGCAAGGTCTTGAGTTGCTTATAGCGAGCCGAGAGATCGACTGCAAGGTTGCTTAAAGAGTGAGAACGGTCAGGGTGTCCCCGTGGGCGAAGTACAAGTGCTTCTCGATTGAGGACAATGGCCTCTTCGAGATCCTGCAACACCCCAAACCGATTATAGCGAGTGGAGAGATCAACTGCAAGGTTATTCAATGACGTGGATCGATCAGGGTGTCCTAGTGAACGAAGTGAGAGCGCTTCTCGATCAAGTACAGTGGCCTCTTCAAGATCCTGCAATGCTCCGAGGTGGTTGTAGCGAATGAAGAGACAGACCGCAAGGTTGCTCAAAGAGCGAGAACGGTCAGGGTGTCCCTGGGGGCGAAGTAAGAGTGCTTCTTGGTCAAGAACAATGGCCTCCTCGAGATCTTGCAAGGCCCCAAGCTGATTATAGCGAGTGGAAAGACGATTTGCAAGGTTGTTCAAAGACCTGGAACGATCAGAGTGACCTCGCGGGCGAAGTAAAAGTGCTTCCCGGTCGAGTACGATGGCCTCCTCGAGATCCTGCATGGCGCCAAACTGGTCATAGCGAGTAGAGAGATGGGCAGCAAGGTTGCTCAAAGATGTAGAACGACCAGCGTGTCCTTGCAGGCAAAGCGAGAGTGCTTCTCGGTCAAGGACAATGGCCTCCTCGAGGTCCCCCAAGGTCCCAAGCCGGTCGAAGCGAGTGGAGAGACGGAGTGCAAGGTTGTTCAAAGACACGGAGCGATCTGGGTGTCCTTGCGGGCAGAGCGAGAGTGCTTCTCGATCAAGGACAACGGCCTCCTCGAGGTCCTGGAAGACCCCAAGCTGGTCGTAGCGAGTGGAGAGACGCGTTGCAAGATTACTCAGTGATACAGAACGACCGATGTGTCCTTGCGGGCAAAGCGAGAGTGCTCCTCGGCAGAGGACAATAGCCTCCTCGAGATCTCGCAAGGCCCCGAGCTGATTGTAGCGAGTGAAGAGATGGGCCGCAAGGTTGCTCAAAGAACGAGGACGGTCTGGATGTCCTTGCGAGCAAAGTGAGAGCGCTTCTCGGTCGAGAATAATGGCTTCCTCGAGATCCTGCAAAGCCCCGAGCTGCTTATGACGAGTGGCGAGATCAGCTGCGAGATTGTTCAACGATGCGGCACGATCAGGGTGTCCTTGCGGGCAAAGCGAGAGGGCTTCTCGGCCGAGGACAATGGCCTCCTTGAGATCCTGCAAAGCCTCGAGTTGCTTATAACGAGTAGATAGGTCAACTGCAAGGTTGTTCAACGACGCGGAACGATCAGGGTGCCCCCGTGGGCGAAGCACCAGTGCCTCTCGATCGAGGACAATGGCCTCCTCGAGATCTTGCAACGCCCCAAGTTTACTGTAGCGAGATGAGAGACGAACCGCAAGGTTATTCAAAGATGTGGGCCGATCAGGGTGTCCTTGCGGACGAAGCGAGAGTGCTTCTCGGTCAAGGACAATGGCCTCCTCGAGGTCTTGCATGACACCGAACTGGTCGTAGCGGGTCGAAAGGTGGATTGCAAGACAGGTCAAAGACCAAGATCGCATGTGGCAGTGGCTATGTTGGCAAAGGTCTAGTGCTTCACGATCAAGCACAACCGCTTCATCGATGTACCTGGTTCAAGCACGTGAATGCAACTGCATAACTGGGTTAAGTTAGTTCTCATCCCTCACAAAGTCTGAAGGGATTGATATCTATGATATACCTTGTGAATATACTATAACCAACCGAAAATCTCTGAGTCAGGCCGGTGAGGAGTTCCCTGAATGTCGTTGTCAACCTGCCACCATGATTATCTTCCTGGCTTCGCAAGTCGACAAACAGCTACCTGTCCATTTTATGCTGAGCCGAGTAACTTGAGTCGATGTGGTGGGAACGTCACTCGTGCACGACCCAGTACTGGTGTGCGTGCGTTCTACTGTACTTGGAGTCTCGAACAATATCGTATGTGTGAACTTTGCGTTTCACTTGCGTGGCGTGCCTAGTCGTCTGGTTCGAGACCCGACGAGAACTTCAGTGATCGAGGGCGTGGGAAAGCCAGACTGATTAATTCTCATATTATGACTGCCCCTTTCTGAGTCCCGACAACGACAACATGGATACTACTAGGCCAGCACCCCGACAGCCTAAGCACAACGTAGAGGTTGTCGATTTTACTGGAACCGTTATTGCGGGTCCGTCACTTTTGCTGATCGTTGCGCGCGGGAGCTGACAGTCCGCACAGGGTTCTGGCAATGCGGTACCCTCAACTGGGCAAAGTTTTATAGTTACCTTATGTTATTTGTCATTGCGAAGGTGGAATGGTCCATCTTCCAATTCGATCCAGTGAAACAGCAACCCGGCCCGCACTGCCCACGGGGCCCTGAGATTGTCCAACCAGGCCGTTATATACTTCTTTCGACCGGTGAGTGACAAACGACGGGGAGGCGATGAAGTGGTCTCACACACAGGAACTTGAACAAAATTAGCCGGTGCACCTATCACCGTCAGCGTGCGTCCTTGCGACCGTGTAACCACCGATACCCCTAACAGTGTCAGCGAATCGATTGAATTCACCTCGTAGAGATTTAGCTGATCGTCTTCTCCTTTCAGGAACCCGACTACAGCACCCGTGCATATGCCAGAGACGGAAAGTGCCTCATCACCGGGTTAGAATCCGATTCGTCAAGCGGTCGCCTTAAAGTTACGCACATCTTTCCACGAGTGCACGATGTCGAGGTGCTCATTTTTCACCGCCGCACACCACGAAGGCTCATGATTACTGTATTGTAGTGGGTGCGCAAAGGTTACCCCAGCAAGATAACTGATACGGCAGACCTATCCTCCATGGGAGGCCCTGCAAAAATCGACTCAATTCAAAATGTAATCACCCTACGAAGGGATTTGAGCAATGCCTGGGAAAACTATCAATTTTGTGTTGATCCAAATGCAAGTACTCTTGTGATGTACCCTCGAAGCTCCACTAAAATTCCATTATTTCTGCGCGCAGGACAACTATCGCATCACGGCATTTGCCAGTAACTGTGTAGATGTCGATGGTCTTCGGCTTCAGTTGGACCATATCGATGATGCGAATCACCGCCCGCTCGATGAACTTTTCACTGATCACCTCATTCAAGGGTTCTTGAGATATATGAATGACCCGGCAGAACTGGGGTGGACATGTGAAGACGGTGACGAGGTTTCCGGCGATGACTCCTTTGGCGCGTTAACCCCAAAAAACTAGGGAGTGGAGAGCAAGCTTCGGACTCGTGCTCGAGTGATGTCTTAGCGGATGACGGCTCGGGTGTCTAGATATGTAGTTCTAACTTGGTCACGCTTAATAGAGAGCACTTGCTGCGAGTTAGCGCAATCACTTGCTGCATCAGGGACTTGCACGCCCCGCGAGATGGATCCCCGACAACGAACGCGACCGCGACCTCATGCCCCCCCGTTAATCTGGTTACAAGACTAGCCCGTCCCAGCTACCGCAGCGCCTCTCCGAGTCTCACGCTCGACGTCGGACGATTCGCGAGGATATCAGTTACTCACTATCCGCTGAACAGATTTGGGTCGCTGGACTGAGCATCAAACTCGAGCAAAAGGTATCCAGCGACTCTGATTGCAACGAGCTTCCCCTCCGCCTCCGTCACGCATCCTTTTTCTCGCTTGGAGTTGCGTGATTCAGCTATCAGTTCTGAGAGAACATGTTCTTCGGCTTCCAATAATGCAACATAGGCGTTATAGTGACTAGTGTCGGCAGTCCACCCGAGTTCCCCAACCCAGGACGAGTGAATCTTTGGAAGCGCAGTCGCTTGGAGGGTCGTCATGGTTTGGTAGGATTGCAATTTCAAGAGAGCGATAAATATGAGGCCCCTAGTTCCTCGATCGTAAGACACACGCACCGCCTTTGGCAATGTCGACCCTACGTCAAAGAATTTCAGAGTGGAAAGAAAAGGGCTGGCATACTGACAGGCCAACGCGCATAGGCAATCGGATAGCTAGGTCAAATGGATTCGCAGAGCGTGCACTCGTACATCCGAGCACGCCTGGGCTTGTTGCTTTGCCCCGCTCGTCTACTGCACCCTGGCGTTAGAGTTTCGTCGCGCACAGCACCTTGGCCGGACGACAATTCAACGTTCGATGTTAGGCCAACAGGTACGTATGCATGTCACGCACTATGGCATTTGGCTCCCACGGGACGAGGGACGAGGGCCCGGGCCCTGTAGATATAGCGGCAGCGATGGGATCGAGGTAATGCAGACGATGAGGAAGCGATTGGAGCGAACACACCTTTGCCTCTGGGGGGGAGGTTTTGGTTTGCGGGCGACCTTTTCCCCGTAGTTCAAACTTGGATAGCCATAGCAAACTGGGATGGAAGCGCGCGCGTTGTACACCGTCCCATATTGTCGCGGAACTCGAGCTGAAAATATCGCACAACCATATCAAAATCGCACTTTTTTTGGGGAAATCAGAGTTCCATAGTCACTCGGTCATCTCATATGTACAGTGATGCGAAAACAGACGAGGAAGTCACGTTTGGTCCTTCCGGACGCGGCTCTTTTGCTGGCGGTCCTGCCAGTCAACCGACACAAAACGTTTGAATAGGCTCGGTCTACACCGTCACCAGTCACTCCCGTACAAAAGTGCACTGTGGTACCTCCTCTGGTCCATGCCATCTCCAGGAATAATTCCGAGAGACGCCGGCATGACTTGATCCTCCTTGGGTCCTGTCAGCTCGATCGCTCTTCCCCAATGAGCGATCTGCCAATAATAGGCGGCCTCGAAGAGACTGTTCGACCGTCATGAGCCGCGCTCC
>JBBPMC010000235.1:0-30354 GCA_038090115.1 Strobilomyces echinocephalus | reverse complement strand
CTCGTTAAAACTGTCTACTTTACCTGCGGTTCCATTGTCGGCCAGAGGACCCGCAGGCACTTCGACCCCGAAAAGGATGCCGAAAAGATGGGGACATTCAGTAAGACGTGAATTCTTATTCTTCACAATATGCTGACTCTTCGCCTTCTCAGTCCTTGACCACGCTGCTCCATTTGCCGCGACATTTATATGGCCGTGGCGTCCGTTCCTTCTCATCCATGTGCTATTTGCACTCGCTAGCAAGTCGCTGGAGTGCATAGACATGCTGTTTATCAGCACATTTGTGGACATGATGCGCTGTCTCGATGTGGAATTTGACATGGTGGTGGACTGCATCGCAAATGGCGCCATTCCAGATTTAGACGGGATAGCGGAAGTTCGTCACTACCTTGAGGTGAGTTGCCGACTACGGAAATGCATATCAGTGCCTGAACCTTGAACAGTTGAACATTGTTCCAGACCCGGAACGTGCAGCGGAGCTGCACAGTCTCGGTCGTCCGTCTTCTCAGCCGGGGTGGTGCCGTCGTGCCTGGCCGAACTTGCGTTCCATCACTGCCACTGCTAGTGGCTCCTTCGCGTCATCCATCCCGATGGTACATTTATCGACCGCAGATTGTTTCGGTCATCGCTCATGTTTCACTGCAGGCACGACGGTTCCTAGGTCCCGACACGGACATACTTTCCCATGGCTATG
Source organism: Strobilomyces echinocephalus (assembly GCA_038090115.1). Lineage (NCBI taxonomy): Eukaryota > Fungi > Basidiomycota > Agaricomycetes > Boletales > Boletaceae > Strobilomyces > Strobilomyces echinocephalus. The sequence continues at coordinate 29,660 of JBBPMC010000235.1, read as the reverse complement.
GAAGCACGGAGGCTTATATTGGCCCGCCTTACAAACCACACGAGTTGAACCAGTACAAGCCGGATGGCGACACCGTATTCGAGTTCTTGGATGTTAGCAAGATGGACGTGATCAGTTCTATTGCACAACCTGTGGGTACTTCATGCGGGACAAGATTTATCGCTGACTAGTATTGTAGTGGGAGGTTGAGCGAGGAAAGCACTATGAACTTGTGCTCACAACTGAGGACGGCCTATGGCGGTACCGCCTTGGGGATGTGGTCGAGATCGCCGGGTTCGACCCAAGAGATGGCACTCCCATCATTCAATTCGTTGAGCGCCGCAAGTCAGTGTTGTTGTGCTTGATTATACCCGTGCTGACCGAGCTTTGGGACAGCGTGGTTCTCCGACTCCCTTTGGTCATGTTGACCGAGAAGGAGTTGCAAGCTGCTGTGTCGGCCATGGGGATCAATACTATCAACTGGACCGCGACGGTGGATGATCGATGCGTCCCCGACACGATTGGATTTTTCATCGAACTCTCGGAAGACCAAGGTATGCACGGCTAGCAAAGTATCCACCTTCTTGCTCATCGAAGTATTCCCCAGCTCGTAATTCTTCTGATCTTGCACTCGCATCGGACCGTGCGCTCGACCAGCTGTCGCGCATGCACCCGAATGTCGCCTGGGCTGTTACAGACGGCATGTTCCGGAAACCAACTATTCAGCTCGTCCGGCCTGGGTCTTTTTGCGACTTTTTTCAGTTAAAACTGGACGAAGGTAGCCATAACGTTGGACAGATTAAAGTACCCATCGTCTTGCCCAAGGCCTCGTACGTCACATGGTTCTCCAATCGGGTCGTACAGGAGCTGTGAACCTCATCCTGAGACAATACGTTGGTGGGTTTGAAATCATCATGGTACTTTGAATTGGGATATCCTTTTGTTATGGCGTGCTCCTGAGAGGGTGTCGGTTTCAGACATCGTTTTATTTGTATACTCATGGACAGTGCTTAGGCGTTTCAGAAAAGTTGGCATAATTACTAGTAGTCTGTAGTGCGTTGAACCTTGAGAGGTAGTGAGATGGCCGCGGCGTAACACCCATACCTATTTATTTATGTACTTACATACAGTGTCAATCGACTACCATTACGATACCGAATCCCCGTCAAGTTGAGGTAGTGTTGGCGCAGAAGTGAAGTGACTTTGAAGTGATGGAGGTTCAGTTCGTGTAAGTGACACTTCCACGCACTTCGTTGCAGCCGAATTGGGACGGAAGTGAGTTCGCTCCTGATGAAGTGTGTGTATATTTAGTAGTTACGAGATATATCTAGAAATGAAGCCCCTGTGTCAATCATATCAGCGCAGGCTAGTCCTAGACCTCGATTCCTGAGTTACGAGCATGGATGAGAGTCACGAAAAAGCTTGATGCAGTCCAGACACCTATGATCAAATCAATTAACAGGGCCCCACACGTTTATTGACTAAAACAGCGTAAAACACTTGGCTTGCATTTGCAGCGCGTCGAATGGTCAAACTTATTTTGGCTCTTTGCTCCCAAGTTCGTGCTCATTTTCTGCGTATTCCGCCTATGCCACCACCTCCAGCAGAGATGTCACAGTGGACGGTGCCTGCTAGTCAGAGCAGTGTGCAAGTCACACATCTTCTCAGTGACACAATATCTCGAGACCATACTTACCTTGATGGCGCATGGTCCTTCATGTACCTGGGTGTTGTTGACGAACTCAATGAATCGCTTGCTAACGAGGCCGAGAACGACTAGACGTAGTACTTAGTGCGAGAAATTTACCCGTGGCGGTGCCACCTTATGATTGGATGGAAAGCCGGTCCGTACTCGCGGACACTTCATCTCACTTTCGTCCAATCGAACTGACTCGAGGTCCGCCACAAAACACACTTCAATTCACTTCGCGGCAACACTAAGTTGAGGCACCTGAACTTGGAATCCGTTGGGAACGCAGTTCGCTTGGCCCAGCATTGTACTTACTACTGATCTGGTCAGCCCCTGGACTGGTGCGAGAACGGCGGCGATTACACACTACACCATCGTTGAATAGTACTAGCCCTATTCCCGTCGGTTCAAAGCTTACCCCAACTTGCCGTTGAGCCAGGTGTCCGCTTCCCAAGATCGCATTAGTAGTTTCATCCGAGTTATCTTTAGTGCCCTTTAACTTTGATGACCCGGCGTCGAGCCCCTCGTCGAGCCCCTGTGCCAGAGTGACGGGCAGTGAGGCCGCCGCCACCGGAGCGCCACTTCCCGTCACGGGCGGAAAGGCCCTGCCACATGCCATGATTCGGGCGAGCCCATGGCAAAGCCACAAGCCATGACCGGTCATGACCATGGCCGTGGCGTTCACACAATCATAAATGTTCGCTTGCATAGTTATCAAGGCCAAGATTAGGCATTGGCGTCAACCGACGCATAATCTACGCGACACAAAAAGGACTGACGAATCATTAGGGAATATGTTCGCCACACGCCATCCGCCATGTTCGTGGATTTGTGGCTTTCCACGGGCGCGCCCGTGACAGGCATGTACAGTCGAACCCTTATAACTCATACCTCTCGGGATAGGGATAGCCCTGAAAGTATGAGTTATGAGAGGTTATGAGTTGTGGATGAGTCCCTCCGTCCGAGTCGGTAAACCAACGAACCTCACGTGATCAGTGTGACACTTTCATAGGTTGAAGCTCGCAAAATCAAAAACAACAGAGCCGTTTTCGCTGTCATCTGCACACCTTGAACCTTCGTCGTCCCGCCCACCCGTACGCTGCCACTGTCGTCGTCTCCGTCTCATAGGCCCTCGCTCGCGCACATATACCCCCACCTGGTACAGCGAGATGACGCCCCGCGCTTCCCTGTGCCCTCGCCTCCTCTCGTGCACCCCTGCGCCAAACCGGCGACCACCCTCCCCTCTCGCATCTGCTCGCATCCCGCCGTGGCTCAACGCCCATACACCACCTCTTCCCGCCAAACCGGTGTCAACCGCCCCATATCCAGAGCGAGGGCTCACCCTTCGCGCCCCTGGCACCTATTCACTGTCGTCTATCGTTTCCTCTCGCGCCTTGGCCAGAGGGCCGTGTCCCATCGTCATCCTTTGCCCCTCCGTGTTCGTTCACGCACGTCCAACAGAGCACATTCCAGCAGCGACAACGACGACAAACCCGACGCAACGACACAACCTCATGGCGATGAAGCCGAGGCGATGACACGATCTGGTCCAGCGCTGCAGCGCTGAGCTGCGACAACGCGACGATGGGGACACGGCACAACACCAGCTCCCCCCCTCTTCATTTCCGCACTGAGGACGATGTGTGACGGCCAACCCACACTCGCATTCTGCTGTACCTTACCCGTGCTATTTCCTAATTCCAGCGTGCTAATGAATTCATTAACGATGTTTGAGGCCTTGTCATTGTACAATTCCGTCTCAGTCAGTACATATCACCGCTTGTATACAATGTGTGAATTGTACGTGTGCCGTGGTGCACAGATAAAAGGACACGGCGCGCGCGATAGGCGCGGCGCGGTGCATGGTGGCGGTTGTTACGCCATACTGAGTCTCGAATCCACTACTTGCACACCGCTGTAAGTAGCTCAACTGATTAGGAGCCTTGAATTTCCAAGTAGAACACGCTTTTTCAGACCATGACGCGATGCGAAGGTGGCGGTTGGAGCGTTGACTCTCGGACGTAGTAAACCAGCCTTCGCGTGGATGGTTCGGAGCTAGTGGGTTCAAGTCCACGTCCTCGAGACACAGACTAAAATTTCTTTACAGCGCTCTTCAGGCGATAACTCGTACCGAAGGTTGCACTGGGACTGTGAACAGATCTAGAGCACGCAGATTCGAACATGCAGAGTACAGGCGCCAGCCATTCCGACTCGAATTCGAGAACTTCAAAACACCCTCCGCGACTCGACAATCTATCAGTGGTTCCACCTAAAACTGCAATTCCAGCTGGATCTATCAGGAAAGGGTCAACGTCAGGATCTACTATGACAGACCACCGTAACGGAGATGACTTACTTGAGAAATCATCTCTTCTATTTTCCGCGCGAATAATTCCATGAAGTCGCGCATGCCTTCCGTGACCTTTGGAGAGCAAGCTGGGCAATCTCGCCCTTTGACAGCCTGTATCGTCTTCTCTGCACACGCCTGCAGGGTTTCCTTGCATGGCTTGTCCCGTAAATCCGCGAAAACTTCCTCCATAAAATCACCCCACCATTGGGGTGAGTGGCTGAAAAGAGACAACCTGTATCTGTATGTTTTTGACATGCAGCCACAGCGACCGGAGCCGCTGTATTGTTCTCCGGACAACCAGGAGCAGGCCTGCGCGTTCTGGTAGTGGGACGTGATCCAGGAGAGGTCAAGCCTCAGCGCATATAGAGCTTCACCGCAACGCTTGTGGTAGGTGAGCAGGGAGAGCAAATCGGTCGCGCTGATCAGGTCAATTTCCTGGAACCAGGATGGAATGAGCGGCTGCATCAGCGTGTATTTCGCAGCGAGTAGCGTCTCCTCCCTCAAATGTCCCCGGTGCGCGATCGCAAAGCATCGCAGAGGCTCTGCTTCGAGAATGACGGGGCTTGCAATCGCCTGGCGGGCCTTCTTCTCGATGACGTCGAGAGAATATTTCCTCGCCGCTTCAAAGGTGTCTATCGCATCCTTCAAGACCTCCAGCTTCGGGTCTTCCGCCAACGTGCACGGGTAGCAGAAGCGCAGGAGGGTATCGAGGGTCTTGCTGTCTTCGGTTACAGGAATGACGACGAGTCCATCTTTCATCTCTTGACCTACATCTTCTTTGGCGGGTTGAGGGATGTCGAAGAGGGTCTCAAAGAATGGAGATGCGAGGGAGAGGAACAGCTTGAAGACGCGGAAATCGATGTTATCGGAAGAACGCAAGATGATATCTGCCTTTGCATGATCGAAAGGAGCAACAGCATAGGTAGAGTCATCAGACATCATCACAGGTATCTGTCGAATGTCATTATCGACTGAGACGCAAGTGGAACGTGAAGACCAACTGTAGCAATGTATGGGAGACGAGCTGAGGAAAAAGGTTAGATCAGATTCTCTGGTATAAATCATAACAGGCCCGGCGCACGGACCCAAAATCTACACGCGTCGCCCGATCCCAGTAGCAGCAGACCATCTAAAGCAACACGTGGAGTGGTCGGAGTGTCCCCAGACCCGGGCCCTTCACCAGAATGAAGGCCGTGAAAGTTCCAAAGGAATAGGGCACGCACGCTGTTTGACTGACCAGTCAACGCGATGATATTCTTGGTGGACCTGAACATACCTGATGCCCCTTTGCAGAACTGTTTTAGCCTATCCACATACAGGTTGAACAAACGGACCAGCAATCTACACGTGCCTTCTGGGTCCTGTAATCTGGAGCAACGTGTGTAGTGGTTGGGCGATTTCCGGAACCTTTGGCCAAAGTGGGACATTGTGGAAGCATTTTCTGTGGTCGGGGAAATTACCTCCTAGCGGCCACAGATGCGGAACATCACGGACGAGAAAGCAACGTCCAATAGATTGCGTCTGATAGAAAAGCATGGCGAGGCCCACACTCCATGACGAATGCTGGATTTGTGACCTACCCTGCTTCCAGCGAATTTTTCAGCGGAGCACTCTGCTGATTGGAGGTTTGACTCACCAACCCTAGTCCTGAATTGAATGGGCAGTTGGCTTTCTTTCGCTGCGGTGGCACTATTTGCCTTTCACTGATTGTCGGCGAATCAACTCAAGGATTGCGACAACTCATGCCCGTATCTAATGACGCATTCATTCATGTCGTCGCAACCCCTTTCCCCTTCGACCAGTTTCTAGGCCACTCTCAAAATTTCAGCTTCAGCTCGATCTGCAAATGAAACGAATCACGGCTTTGCGAGGGATGATCAGCTCACCTGATCGACCGTCTTCTCCATTGTCCTCGCGAATAGATCGACAAAGTCGCGCATGCCTTCGGTGATCTTAGTGGAGCAACCCACCCAGTCGCACGCTTTGACCTCCCACGCCGTTTTCTCTTATACTGTAGCGCAGCAGATGTCGTTGTCATATACAAAGCGCTTTCGTAGTCTGACAGTGCCACACGGCAAACACCGTTGCGTGTCGTACTTTCCCTACTTTTCATACAATACCTATTGTACAGTAAGTACATGAGGGATACCTCTTCTTGAAAATAAAGTCTCCTTCAAAAAACATCACGCCGCGACTCATTGCATGATCCAATCCGAAAACCACACTATATGAGGTTTGGTCAAAACGACGGGCACCTTGACCTGTCGGAGACTGCCACAGCCCTCGTCGACTCTCAACTGCAGAAAGTCGCTGAACGTCCCTGACACTGACAAGGTGAGGCGGATCTTGAGTTGGTGACACCACTGTCCACTGTGGCAGGGACGGTGATCGTCCAGTCGACGGCTTTGGAGAGCATACTTGGAACCAAAGATGACATGGCTATTCTCAACTCTTCTTCACTGATCATGCAATGTCGAATTTGGATAGCCACGCTGTACCAGTCAACCAGCGACTGAGAGTATACGAGCCCGATGTACGAAATGTTACCATCTTTTTCTTCATCCTTTTCAGGGTCTAGGAGAAAGCGCTTCTTCTAGTAGATTGTTTGCATGCATCTAGTACTACTTGGTACCTGAGTGGAGAAACGACTCCGAAAGTACCTCGCGCTCAGCTCGCTGAGATAAGCGCTCGGTCCACTCCGAGTTCTGGATCTGAAGTCCGAAAAAAGTAGGTCAGGATGACGGACATCAAACCGAACTTTTTAATATTGCGACCCTTGACGAGACATTCCATTTGGGACCTCGAGACGAGGGATGAAGACCAAGCCAGACGGAGCTCGCGCTATGATCACGGCACGCGACTGAACACATTCACTGCTTTGCAGTGCTATCCTGAAATTAGCCCGACTCGGCTGATGCTATATTATCAGGAACGTGTTCCCTCACATTAGATATTGATGGCGAAGTGAGCCAAAGAATGTCATACGTTCCTATTTGGCTGATTGATCAAAACTTCACGATGTCGTGATCGAGTGGAGACACTGATTGAAAAAGCTACTCGGTGAGCGAATACCCCACGTCTCCTTTGACGCTGTCCTGCATCGCGATCAGGACGTCAAGCATCCTTCGACCAGGTTCGTCGAGCATCTTGCGGAACTGCGCCCCCCGCATCCACCCCAGCCCATGCTGGAGCACGTTCCGTGCACGCGTCGACCCACCGCGAGTGTCCCCAATACTCGCGTGGAGCGTTGCACGCCGCTGCGTGGAGTCGTATGTCGCGCAGTGCAGGACGTTGGAGTTGTAAAACACGGTCTCGCCGGCTATTGAGATGGGAATCGTCAGTCGTCGTCGGAAATGAGAGGGAAGGTCAATGGTCAACTGACGTTGGAGGACAAGTCTGATCGCGCCAGGCATGGCGAGCGGGTTGCGAGGCGGTTCGAGCGTCGTTGAGTGGTTGCGCTGCTCGTCAGTCCGTGGTACCTTGTGTGATCCTGGGACGAGAAAGAGGCAAGCGTCTTGGTAGAGTGCGCTATTCCAGAGTTGGCGCTTTCAATGGTGACGTTTGGGACGTTGCTAACTCACGTGTTCCATTGTACCTGAATCGTACAAGAGAGAGATCAGCCATGCGGCATTGAGTGGAGACCGAAGAAGGATACGCACTCCGTGTGACCATGAGGCAAGCGCCTCGCGTTCCTCTTCCGCGGTTGCATTCTCCCGTATGTCGTCGCGGTGCCACCGAAGCGCAAAGTCTTGGTTCAGCGGGTTGATCAGTAAATTGAACAATTCTATTATCCTCAGCGTCGCAATTCGCGCACGAAAAAGCTAGACACATACCCATCTGTAGGGTCTTCGGATCGCATCCCAACAGTGCCGCTGCGGTCGCTCGCACACCGTCGGAGGTGTACCATTGCGCGAAGACAGGCTCCCCGAGCGCGGGGTGCATGACATGCTGGACCCCCCACGAGTCGGGGTTCGTGTCATCGAACGGAGGGAACTGTTTACCGACCGTGCGGCGGTGTGGCCATGCGCCCTCGCGTGTCTTGGCTATCACACGGTCGCATGCGGCGCGGAGCTCCGGGAGGAAGCCAGGTGGGACGAGGCCAGGAACGACGACGTAGCCCTGGTCATCGTAGGTCGCTTTGAGCGGGCTCTCGAAGACATCCATCGTATGGACGGAGGACTCGGTTTGGCACTGGATCTGAGGTCAGTGAGGAAGGAGTGGCGCCGGAACAGCGTACGACGCGTTCTGGGCAACTTCAACGGCATTTGGGTGCCTAGGCTCCCTCGAGAGCCTAGGAGGAGGGTATTCCCGGTGGCTATTCCACATTTCGAACACCGCCCAATCTTACCTACATAGGCTCTCGGATGTCGCCTCTCACTGTTCTTCGGGGTCAAAATTCTTACCGAACTTGTGGTCTTGACCCAAGACCACAAGTTCAGTAAGAATTAATGAGGCATGGACATTGTTCCTTTTTTACCTGCAGTATGCCGCCGAAGACTATGGAGCTGGGACCTGATCATTTCCGCAAAAATTGGTGAGGCATTGAAGGACATCGTTTCTCTTTTTTTACCAGCGATATGCCATAGTAAGGCCCTCCGGGCGTGTCCCGGAACCCAAGAGAAGTCAAGCACTTCATTGTAACGTAGGTACTACGTACATAGCGAACGGAGACAAGCAGCAAATTCGCGGTACGCTTTGAAAGAAACAATTGTACATGAAATTAAAGAAAAGGTCGTCGTGTGCTCGTTCGGATGAGCTGTGGTAGACCGTGCACCCCAATTCCGAGTCGACGGGTGTTGTCGGCCCTTCTCCGGGACGTCGTGTATGTCGTTGCGCGGCAGTGTTGAAAAGGGGCGCCAATGACCCCGAGTCCAGTCGGGGCATCAATCTCCTAAAGTCGCCACCAACGATGGGGAACAAGGCTTCGACCGCTTCTTCCAAAGCTCCTTCCTCCAAGCCGCCCAGAGAGGCGGATCCGCCCCCTTATTCATCCCGGGCCACGTCTCAGGCTTCCACGGTGAGCCCAGCTGGAATTAGTCCTACGATGTACTACGGTGCGATCTGACTTTCAGCAGACAACGTCTTCCGCCGAGTCAGGCTCTTCTGTGAGTTCAAAGCCGGACAATGTACTATGTCCCCTGTTTGCTCAGGCGCTCACACCCTAGGTGGCCCGTGTACATGAAACAGACACTGTCAGTCGCGAAGATTCGACATCTGAACGACCTACCTCATCCTGCCGTACTAAACATTCACCGTCCTTCGAACTTCTTCGCGGGATTCCCAGCCCTGTCACCCTCTGTACCGTCGTGCCCGCCTGGTCCACACATGTCCATGCATTCGGGTTTCATTCCGATTTGGAGTTGGTCAATGTCTCGCTTCGCAAGCACATTTTCCTGAATAAATCTGGGTATGAGTTTCTGCTCATACGGATCATGTGCCCCGAGAAGTATGTTCTCGATTCTGCTGTCGTTATCACATCTTGATCTTGATACAGCAGTGGCCGAGAGACTTCACCACTTATACCCCCAAGATGGGAACTCTTCGACGAGCAACCCCAGGCAACGATCATGACGTCTATCAGGGAATGGGGCAAGAGTGAACTCCTCCGTGCCCTTCCAGACGAGGGACTAAGGCTCAGACGCTTGCGGCACGGAAAGTTGCGACTCCACAACTACATGCACGAGATGCTTATACTGGACATCGAAAACACTACCAAAAAGTGAGTTTCATCAGATCTAATTCAGCACTGTTGTGATTACGACTCTGTAGCATCAATTTGCAATTGGTCGCTGAAAGGGACATTGACAGGCTACGTAAGACTGGCACCATGTACACAAAGGACACGTTATCGGTTCTTTCTGTCGTGGAGCAGCTGCAATATGGGAGGATGCTCCTCCTATCCAACACAGTGTGGGAGTCAGAAGTTTCATCCCCACTGCTCCAGGACGTGATCACCCTCCTCTACCTAATCAACACTCTCCACCCAGCATACACACTCCTCCAAGACAACTGTTATGCCTTTGCGGCAATGGGGATGAAATGCATCGAATCATATCGCCCGCGGACGGAGAACCAATTTCACTGGGAGCACGTGACCTGGAAAGCAAGATTTGGGCGCTCTCGGTTCTTCGGAGTCAAGACCACGGGCTCGATAATCAATGAGGCATGCAAGGACATCGTTCCCCGTTTTTACCTGCAGTACGCCATCCCCCGTGCTGTGAAGGAGATGACTGAGCAGGTGCCGAGGACTAAGGAGCCGGGACCTTCAGGAAAGGGGAATGAATAGCTCACCGAAATCATTTTCGCAAAAATTGGTGAGATTGAAGGACATCGTTTCTCTTTTTTTTTTTTACCAGAAATATGCCATAGTAAGGCCCTCCGGGCGTGTCCTGGACCCCAAGCAGAGAAGTCAAGCACTTCATTGTAATGTAGGTACTACGTAGCGAATGGAGACAAGCAGCAAATTCGCGGTACGCTTTGAAAGGAACTATTGTACATGAAATTAAAGAAAAGGTCGTCGTGTGCTCGTGATGAAGCTGGTAGACGCACCCTGACAATTTGACGCGCGTTGTCGGCCCTTCGCAGTGTTGAAAAGGGGCGCCAATTGATGATGAGACCAGTCGGAGGTATCAATCTCCTAAAGTCACCACCAACGATGGGGAACAAGGCTTCGACCGCTTCTTCCAAAGTTCCTTCCTCCAAGCCACCCAGAGAGGCAGACCCGCCCCCTTATTCATCCCGGGCCACGTCTCAGGCTTCCACGGTGAGCCCAGCTGGAACTGATCCTACGACGTACGGTGCGATCTGACTTTCAGCAGACGACGTCTTCCGGCGAGTCAGGCTCTTCTGTGAGTTCAAAGCCGAAAGATGTACCGTGTCCCCTGTTTGCTCAGGCGCTCACCCCCCTAGGTGACCCGTGTACATGAAACGAACACTGATCGCGAAGGTTCGACATCTGAACAACCTGCCCCGCCCCGTTATCCAAAACAATTAAAACATTCACCGTCCTTTGAACTTCTTCGCGGGATTCCCAGCCCCACCACCCTCTGTACCGTCGTGCCCGCCTGGTCTACACATGTCCATGCATTCGGGTTCCATTCCGATCTGGAGTTGGTCAGTGTCTCGCTTTGCGACCACATTTACCCGAATAAAACTATGTATGAGTATCTGCTCATACGGGTCATGTGCCCCGAGAAGTATGTTCTCGATTTCGCTCGTCGTTATCACATGTTGATCTTGATACAGCAATGCCATCGTGCATCTCAAGGTGTATCGAGGAATCGATGAGTGTTCTTCGTGGACATATAGAACTGGAATGGCAGAGGATTACGCATGGATCTTGGATGAAGACGATGTACGAAAGTACACCTCTGACCCAGTCACGGCCGAACTCTCCTGGGATGTATGGCCGGCTCCACCTCTTCATGAGATCATCAAGATTTTCTGTTACATCTCCAAACATTTCCCCCAGTACGTTTCGCTGTACGACAGTTCCCACTATGTGGAAGTGGCTTTCGTTGCCATGCTCATCTATAGGGCCGAGGCCCACCCAACGATATCCCTTGGCAGTGCCTCGAAGGGTATCTCGAAGACTTTTGGTGTACCACTGAAAAATCTGGAGATGATCTTTCACGATGCGAGCCTAGTCACTTCCTATTTCTACGAGCGCCTTACTGGAAGAATATGAGGTCTAATCTTGATGCTATGTTCAGGAGGCGAAGATTTACATTAATATTCATACTTCATCCTTATGGTCTGCATTCGTATCATTCATATACGTGTATTTCTTGTCGTTCTAGTAATGAGTGACATCACCTGGTCAGAATCTTTCGGGGTCAAGACCAAAACGTCCTCCCCCTTTACAAGCGGTATACCACCCCCTGTGGGTACCTTCGAAAAAGGGTAGAGATCGTGCTTAGCTGCTGTGGCGTCTAGACTGTACATTAAGTAGAGTTAAATTAAGCAAGAGATCGTCATGGGCCGTCCTCGAAGGCCGTCGTCACCCAGACGCACCCTTGGACAATCGTGTCAACACCTGCTTCGCCACGCGTTGTCGGCCCTCCTCCGGCGTCCCGTACGTCGTCGGCAGATCGTACCGCTCCCGCCCGATCACGATCCACACCAAGAAACGGTCCCCGCGCTGCAGTTCGTGAAACGAAGGCGCGTCGCGACCATGTCGTGTGCAGAAATCTACCAGTGAAGAAAGGGGGAAAGCGTCAGAGGTACTAGCGACGACGCCGAGATCAGAGGTCGCACTCATCAAGTTTTGCGCGTGGTTCGCCGGCGCGTCCCGAGAGACGGTCGCCTCCTTTGCCTTGCCCTTGTCCTCGACGCTCGTTTCCGCGGCAGCCCCCTCTTCGTCTGCGTCTGGATCCACTTCTACAAAGAACGTGACGGTGAGCCTAATCGCCGACGTCGACGGCGACCTTCCCCATACCTCGCGCCTTGTCCGGCACCTCGACGTCCTCGTTCCGGCTAGAGCTCACAGAGAACTCCGACTCTGCCGAGGACACCACCTCGCCGGGCTCCAGCTCCGCGTCCTCGGTCGGCCGACACGTCGCGCGTGCGGAACTCCCTGGCTGTGCACGGGACGGCCCGCTCTCCGTCGGCGGGGTCTCCTCTGTGTGCGGCAGACCCCCGTACGCGCCTGGCAGCGGCTGGACGCCATATCCACGACCCGCGAACCTCGGGTCCAGTACGGCGGGATACGACGCGTACGTCGGCGTCGGCGCGCCAAACGACAGCCCGCGACCGAACGCCGCAGGACGAGCCGCGCCAGATCCACCTCCACCCCCAACGCCAGGCCGAGATGGGTCACACGAGCCGTCCGCAGGGGCGCTCTGTGGCAGACCCATGTCGCCAGGGCCAGAAGCGCCATGGACCTGATCGCCGCTCGGGAGGTACTGCCCCGTCGGAGCGAAGCGACCGACTTGTCCTTGAGACCCGGCCTCCGCCCGCCGTTTTCCCTTTCTTTTCTTCTTCTTGTTGGGTGGTTGGCCTTGCTCTCCGTCGTCCGCGGATCCAGAGTGCTTTCGCTTTCGGAGCGCTGACGGGTCGCAGGCGTGCAAGGAATAGGGACTTACGTAGCCCTCTGGCGGGGATTCACCCCGGAAACGAACGAATTCGACGATGCCTTGCTCAGCAGCATGGCAGACGACGGCCACCTTGGCGTCTGCTTTGCTACGATAGTCGCTCGGGACGGTGTAGCATCGTTCCTGGTCTGCCGTGGGCAGCGCCGACAGTCGCACGGTCATGGTCGCACCGAATGCTATGCGCGGATAGTCAGAAAACGCTGGAAGGAAGAGGGCAAGCGAAAAGAGCTCACCGTCTCTCTGTTTGGTGTACTCGAAACGTGGATGAAGGTTACTGTCGATCTTGCCGAGCCCCGAGGTGAGGGCAGGGTATACCACGCCACTCGAGAAAGAACGCATTGCGGGCGTCACCGTGTCGTCGACGGTGGCTACGATGGACCGAATGTAGTCGCCGATGCCCTCGGACATGGCTTGCAGGCAAGCGGCCGCCTTGGCGTCGGATCGCTTGGGGAATCTGGCGTCCACAAGCGACGCTTTGCAGTGTCCTGGGCGATCGAGTTTGAGTATGCAACCGTGCACTACCATGGAACTGAGTAACGAAGCGAAAAGGGGGGTCGAGATACTGACAACCGGGCGGGCCATCAGAAGTGAAAAAGAAAGACAAGGCGAGTTTTCCTCCTCTAGCGTTCTGCATCATGTTGTTTATCCAGCCCAGAGGGTTGATCTCGGATACATCGTTGGTCGGAAAAACTTCGGGGAACGGCCTCGGAAGAGAGTCGTAGAAGTTTTGTAGAGTCCAAGGCGTCGTAGGGATCACGGGATGTAATTGAGAAGTAGAAGGGGCTGGCGGTGCGGGGGAAGGGGGACGGGATTGACCGTTTCCGTGCTTGATGAACTCCAAGACACCTTCCGCAACGGCAGCCTTGGCACAAGCCCCTTTTGCATCCAAGTAGGTGTCGAAGACGGGATCTGCAATGTAGATGCGGGAGACGTGGGGCGAAAGCTGGATGCGAAGCGCACACCCCTGTTCTGGGTCGGGTCAACGTACCACGTGAGGAGAGGGGACCTGGGAACCCACTATGTGGCGACTTGGGGTCGAAGAAAGGGACCCAGTGCGGGGTGACGAGGCCGGCACGCCAGTCGAGACAGCATTTCTCGATGTTGTCTACAAACATTTCTGGTGTTGACATGTCGTCAGAATGCGAGGTGTCTGCAGAGGTGCAGGGCAGATCGCCGAGCGGTCTCGTGACCCCGTCCCCGCCAGCCATGAAATCGAGTGCGCCCATGTCGACGGCGATTTTTGCCACCTCCAGCTTTGCCTCTGATTTTTTGGCAAAGACGGGCTGCGTGGCGTACGAGCGTCGCACGCCGTCGGGTCTGGTGATGGTGAGGATGGATTGCTTGTCTGCAAAGGGGATGGATGAGGGGTCGTCGGAGAGGGGGGTGAGCAGCTCACTCCTCGAGCCGGTGTCGATGAACTCGAACTTGAGTGCGTCGGTATTTCGGAAGGCGCGTTGACAGGCCTGGTGGAGACGCGTGATGGCATTGCCGTCGGCAGTCTCGGCATCGCCGGGGGGTGGGCACAGGGACTGGGACTGTTGGCTCTGCGAGCAGTGGCCGTCGAGGTAGTCGTCGAGCGACATGGCCCCGATCTCGGCCAGGTTTTGGGCGATGCGGTCCATGGATGCAGAGAGTCACGTGTGCCCTTGTCCTCAACCCTTCGACGTTCCCCGCCATGAGCGTCTATCCGGGCTACGTCGCAAGTCCTAGCCCCGCAACCTACAACCCGCTCGCCCGCGACGGCCGGGCAGTCAACAGAACGCCCAGTCCGACTCCAAGCGAGGTCGACGCCCTCAACCAAAAACAGCTCGTCAACTTGAGTGCCTTGTTTCCAAGGGACAAGATATTCACCCCAAGGTATCTCCGTCAGTCCCCGTCCGAGCCACCCGCCAAAGGTCCTCCACGCTGATCCCGTCCCAGTTTATTATGCTATTGCCGTCGTCGTCGTCATCTTCGTCGCACTCTCCATCTTTTATCATGACCAAATCGTGCATGCCATACAACCCACCGTCGACAAAATGCACAAGTATGCCGTCTCTTCCTCTACCCTCCTCCTCTTGCCGACTCGTCTCTAGATTGCCCGCTGGCTGGCTCATACCCATCGCCATATTTTTCATCATCTCCTTTCCCCCAGTCCGTGATTGCGCTACGCCCGTTCTCGCTTTTCGCTCACCCTCTCGTAGCTCTTTGGTCACGAAATATTGGCCATTCTCTGCGGTATCGTCTGGGGCCTTTGGCCCGGCTTCGGCATCACTGCCGCCGGCACGTTGCTCGGAGAGGTCGGCAACTTCTAGTCCGTACTCTTCCGCCCTTTGCTCTCTCTCTCTCATTCCTCCACAGCGCATTCAGATATCTCTTCCAAGGCCGCGCCGAAAAAGAGGAACAGAAGAGCGTTCAATATGCTGCTCTCGCAAGGGTCGTACGAGAGGGCGGTTTCAAAGTCGCCGTCATCGTTCGTTACAGCGCCATACCCGGTCACTGTGAGTCCTCGTCATTCTTACACAAAATCCCTCGTTCATCCTCCACAAGTCACGACCGCCATCTTCGCCGTTTGTGGAATGAACATCTTCGTCTTCATCCTTGCCGCACTCTTGTCCATGCCTAAACAGTTCCTCACCGTCTACATCGGTACCGTGTTTGAGAACACCGGCACGTCACTCGTTCACCTCTCGGCCTCCTACTGACTTGCAGCAGGAAACTCGAACAAAACTGTCAGCTATGTCGTCGCTGCCATCACTGTGATCGTGACGATCGCTGCCATGTGGTACATTCGAAATGAAGTGAACAAAGTCAAACCCGATGTTGTCTATGCCCGCCGGAAAGCTCGGTCAGTCACCTTTTTCTCACGTGGAGCCTTGTTTTAATCTCCCACCACAGTCAAGCCAAGCTGAACGGAGATGTATTGTATCAGAACGGAGGGGTGGCCGGATCAACTGACGACGCTATATTCAACCCCAACGCCTCGGACGTCAACCTCGATACCCCTGTTCCGCGCTCGGATGCGCCTTATGACTCGCACTACCAGCAATGGGACCGAGATGGTCGTGCAGTGGGCTATGCTCCAGACCCCCGCGTTCTCGCTCCACAACCTCGCCGCCCCACCGCTCCCCTTGATGCCGCTCTCGTCGGCCCTTCTCGTACCGGAAGTGCTGCAGGCGGTAGCGTGCCACGCCAGGAAAGCACAGATACCGCACGGTGGGAACTCCAGACGAACACCGCGGATGGACAGGCGTACCCCTTACATGCCATCCCTGAGCCCCAGGACCAAACAAGTAGAGACCATCATTTGCGTTCTCACTCGCCTGTCGAGCAGCTCTCGAATCCTTTTGAGAACGCGAGCTCGGAGACGGTCACTCCCCCTAGTGGGCCGCCACCAGCCCGTTCACCCCCCGGGGATTATGCTTTCGGCGCTCTCCAACACAGCTTTGAGGGTAACTCGGGTAGTCAATCGACGAGGGTCTACGCTCCACCTCCGAGTTATCGATCATGAGTCTCGTCCTACCAACAGTATTTCGCTTTGTTCCACGAGACGCCCCTTTTTCTATGGCCCATCTTCGAGATATTTCTAGTTTATAACTTATCGTTCCCCATGATGGAGCGCATGCCTTTCCATGTACTGCTCCTACACAACTTCGGCTTGTGCCTGCCTTTCCGCGCGCTATGTGGTACATAGGACTTTTTTATTGATGGCGGTTGTACTCGGAAGTATGAAGGGCGGGACGTTCGCGGGGGATTACGACGAGCGTACACGACACAGCGTCCTATGCTTTAGAGACTGTAGTGGGGGCCAAAATTCCAACACGGTCCGCCGCCTGATTTAATCAAGGGGTGACCAGAGGCGACTTCTTGCCCGGCCGCGCAAAGGCGTCCGCCAACTTAACGCGGAGCGTATGGCTCGACTTGGACGTCTTGAGTCGAGGCAACTCCGAGTCGGTGGCTGTGGTCGCTTTGGCAGGAGTCAGCTCTCGCTTGTCAATGTTCTTCCACCGCCGAGCGTATCTTGAGCGGCATACAGTTCTTCAGGATCAGCGTACGCAACGTACGCGACCGATTTTTCTTGACACGTTACAGACGTATCGTGAGAGTCGGAAGACGGGGATGATGAGACCTTGCGCGGATGCTGGCATCGCCAAGTGTCAATGCACGACCGACGATGTGGATTGGACGACGACGTACCGTGCCCAGGGGCAGCGTTTTCTTGGCCAACGAACGTCCCGCCCTCCATAGGGAAGAGTGCGGGTATGCGACGGGCCCTGTCACAGGCACTGTATGATATCATAACCCTGACAGTAAGTTCACGCGGTGGCACTTAGATCACACAGATAAGAGGCTATGCACGGGCTACGGACACGAGGCACTTGCGATTTAAAGGTACCCCACTAGTACCTCATGTCGTTCCCATTACCACATCCCCACACTACCCACTGGGACCTACAACGTCTTCCCAGCCTCGGGTCGGTCTTGCCACCTTTTTGGCACGACGCACCTAGTGAAGTTCGAGCAGTACGCGAACAGTCGTGGACATCAACGAGTGCCAGTGAGTCGAGTCCAACTTGCTGTGCAAGATAAGCCTGACGAGACGGCCTCTGGAAGCGTTCCGCTCAGGAAACCATGGTTGAAGCTTACGATGTCGAACCCTACATCCCTCAGTTCTTCTGGCGTTTCTGGCTCTCGGACGCGTCTGTTGTTCCCCTGGTCTTTTCCTCGTTCCTTACTGACCTCCCCCGACCACCTTTTTTTTGCGTTGCAGAGATCCACATAAACACACGCTCGACGACCACCGCGTGCACGTTTACGACGTCTTCCACAACGTCCTCTCTGAGACGCGGCGCATCCCAGAGCAGACGCGCCCCGTGTTTCACGATTTCGCGAACGAGGCACACGCGCTGGACGAAGGGTGCCACGCCGCGCTGCGCACCGCCGAGCGGGCCTTCGTCCGACTCGAGAACGAAGTCGAGCGCATCCTCGCCGCAGTGGTCCTCCAGACCCGCGCGTGGCAGGCACGCTCGCACGCCGAGTCCGAGTCAAGCTCGGACCGGACCTCCGAAGGAGGCGCTGGCGCCCCGCGGCGGTTCGAGGTGTCGATGGCGAAACGCGAGCGCGAGGCGCTCCTCCGCTACTTCGTCTTTCTGCGGTACCGCAACAGCGAGGCGTACCAGGAGACCGTCGGGCGGCTCACGCGGCACACGTGGCACCGCGTGCGGCGACAGGCCATCCTGGGCCGCTTCCACGCGTTTCTACACCTGGAGAACAACGCGCGCGCGATGCGGTTCGAGGACCTGGATGAATGCCGTCGGTTTATGGACGCCGAGGTGTGTTTCGGCGTCGCGTCGGAGGGGCAGCAGTTCGTGCTGCCGGACGTGTGTTTCGCCTCGCTGGACGAGTACATGGGCGCCGATCCGTGGGTGGCGGTCGGTTTGGCGTTTCTTCAGGACGTTTCCGGTTGACGTGCGCTTTCTATAGGGCGTCGGCGCATCTGGTGTTTCCGGTGATGCCGACGCTGGCGTTGTACGTGCTCGGCACGCAAGAGCAAGACCTCGATGAGGGCCCACCCGTGCGAAACGCACGGGACGCCGGCCACGCTGGTAGATCGGAGCGCGACGGCGCCGTCTGGGTCGACGTCGGGATCGAGTCCCGCTCGGACGTCCACCTCCGCAACGCCTCGCTCTTGCAACGCAACCCGGCGCACCTCCACTTTTCCTCGCTCACCTCTCTCGTTCAGGCCCTCGCCAACTACGACGAGTGTCGGTGGATCCCGGAGCACGTCGACTATGCGCGACTTAAGCAGCGCGCGCGCCACAAGGAGTCGCTGGAAAAGGTGACCAAGACGCTGCTCGTGCGTGGAAACGTGCTGCTGGTCGACTTGACGGACGAGGTGTGCAAGGTCGGACGGGATCCAGTCTGTCACGGCGGGTTCTCGGACGTTTGGAAGGGGGTCTGGACGAACGCGTTCGGAGAGTCGAGAGCGGTGGGTATCCGGCGGTTCGAGTTGGGCGTACGCACTGAACGGAGGCATGGCAGGTCGCGCTCAAGTTTCTACGGCAGTATCAGAACGTGGCGGACGACACGCGCGAGAAGCTTCTCAAGGTCGGTCACCGGTCGTTCGTGATCTTTTTCCTGTTCCTGATGGATGCTTCAGCGGTTGAAAGCAGAGGTCGCTGCCTGGCATCGCTTACACCACGTCAACATCTGTCCTCTGTACGGCGTCTTTCAGTCGGTCAACTCCATTGCAATGGTGTCGCCGTGGTGCAATAACGGCACGATGATGCAGTACACCCAACGACGAGACGTCCACGTCGATCGATTAACCTTGGTAAGTGAGGTGATGATGCATGTCGAGCCATTAACGGGCGGTTCCCCGCAGGTGAGGCAAATCGCGTCCGGCGTGAGCTATCTCCACAACATGAAACCCGTCGTCATCCACGGGGACCTCAAAGGCGTCTGTTTCCCTTCCTCGCAGCCGCTCGCCGCAAGGGACTGACACCGCTCTCCATAGACCAACATTCTGATCAGCGACGAAGGACGCCCGCTGATCTCCGACTTTGGGTTATCGACGGTGGTCGAGGAGCTCTCGCTCACCGACGCGGGCTTGCGCGCCGCGCAACTCGGCACGTCGCTGCTCGCAGGATCGACGCGCTGGATGGCACCAGAGCTGATCCTGTCGCTCGTCGAGGACGACGGGACGCCGTGTCCGGTGACGCGCGAGAGCGACGTGTTTTCGTTCGGGTGCGTCTGTCTCGAGGTACGTCTTCGTCCCCTTCCCGTTCTCTCTCCGTCCACGTTCGAAACGGCGGGTGGGGTTCCCCAGGTCGCGACCAACGATCTACCGTACCCACAACGACGCAACGACCGCGCGGTGACGCTCGACATTCTGCGGGGCGTGCGGCCATGTCGCGGAGCGCCCCCGATCCCGGACATGCGGTTGACGACGCTGCAAGAGGACGCGTTTTGGGACGTGTTGGACCGGTGTTGGAGCACGATCGCGCCGTTGCGGCCGACGATGAGCCAAGTGGAGGGGACGTTGGATGCGATCGCGCAGGGGTGAGGCGTCGGGGTCGCTTCGCTAAGGATCGTCATTGCACAGTTAGTTGTACAGTATGATTAAATTGAAAATAATTTAAGCGAACCGTCTCGTCGAGGGTTCGTTCGAACGCACGTCAGTGCGACACCTGCCTTGAAGTCGACGTGATTTGTGAAAGATGAGAGATGAGAGACGTAGTTTTTCTCGTCGAGGGATGGGGAAAGACGTCTTCGTTTGCTGTGAATGACCACAGGAAACTGACGTCTGTGGAGCAGATGCTGTAGAGGCCCAGGGTCTAGTTCCGTCCACCGAAAATGGTCTGGATATCTATTGAAGGTGGAGCTGCGGGTGGAATAATCTCTAGTTCCGGGCTCCGGACGGAGATGGGTTCCAACAGGCGAGATGGGCGCGCGCGAAACCTATCATCGTCTCGCACGTGTGATGGAGGACCTGCGTAAGATGGACGGGGAAGGGTTCAGTCACGATGTCGGAACGTCATACCCTATGATGAGCTAAATTCGACGGAATGAGTGGGGCGTCCGCCCGGCCAGCGCCCAAGATCAATCAAGGCGATGAACGGAGAACCGGATGGGGCCGTAGCAGGTACCCGGAAGAAGTTTCCTGCGAACTCTGTGAGATGGAAGTTGTTCGTGCTTTGAAGTTATATGAATAAATTTTCGCTCCACGCGGCAGACTGGCATGACGATTCAGCCCGTCTGACAGTCATTGAAGAACTTCCTGACAAGAAAGTGAGAAGGTATTTTCGGAAAATATTTGATCCAAATTTTACGTACTCAATTGCCATGGCACGGCATGTCCTCGCATCACCGCCCCCAAACAACGCACGACGAAACGTACATGGTAGCATTGCACACGTAGCAGTACAACTGGGACGATCATAGAGGATGTAAAAGGAACACTTAATCGGTTAGCGTGACTTGGACTAGCCTTCTAAACGATATACGGAACGTAATGGTACACTTAGGCCGCTAAGGATTGATGGTGTCCAACAGAAAAGGAATCAAATGCTCGACGATCGCTGTTCCCATGTTGGACGCTGTCAGGGGCACGTACTGCGGATGAAACCCCGAGAACCCCAGTATCCACTTACCGTGTGGCTCACAACTCCCGCGCGACGCGGTCCGAAAACCAAGTTACCTGCTCGGGCTTGGGCAGGACGACGGGGACTTTGACCTGTCCAAAGTTCTTGCGGCCAACGTCGTGTTTCAGATCTCGAAACTCTCTAAACGTTCCAGGTTGTACGAGTCGAAAGGTAGGTTTTCCGAAAACATCACGTGAGACGGCCCAACTGACGTTCATGTTCAATCGCAGCAGTTCGTCGAACACATGACCCGGCGCGTGCGCGAGGTCTTTCTCGGAGACTGAACAGCGGACGAGTCGTAAGCGATGTAACTGGTACGTGGGAGATCATTGCACACACCCTGATCGCCAGCGACCTCGATGAAAAAGCCAATCGTAACTGGAACGCGTCGATCGTCGATCGCTGTGGTCCAGTTCACGATATTGGTCAACAAACTAGGAGCCAAAGACGACATGATCGCCCTTAACTCTTCCTCGCTGACCATGAAATTCGGGAATCGAATGGCCACACTGTCCAAGGGGGTTAGCAATTACAGGTAGATGTATGAGAGCACATACTTGCGCCGCTCAGCGAATCGGATTATGGGATCGCCGTCTCTTGGGTCGAACCCAGCGATCTCCACCACGTCGCCGAGGCGATACCGCCACAGCCCGTCTTGGGTCGTCACCACAACTTCGTATCGTCTTCCAGGCTCAACCTCCCACTACGACACTGCTCAGCAAGATGCATCGTCACACGAATGACACTCACGAGTTGCGCTAGGGAACTGATCGATTCGCTCTTGTTAACATCCAGAAATTCGATGAGATTGCTGGTCGTCGGCTTAAAACAGTTCAGCTCGACGGGGTTGTAAGGAGACCCGAGGCAGGCCTCCGCGCTTCCATAAGCAAAGGAATGCAACTCCGCGTGCGTGCCAAGGAACCATCGAGCCTACATAAGAACGCCCGTCAGGGAAGCAGAGGCTAACTGTGCATGATAAACGTACCAGCGGAACTGACGAGGCAAAGGAACCGCTGGAAATAGCAGCGACCGAACGCAGGTTTGGCCAGACACGACCACACCAACCGGGACCTGAAGATGGGCGGCCCAGACCACGCAACTCTTCCGCACGTTTCGGGTCCGGAGAAATGTTCATCTAGCTATGGCTCAGCATCCCGGTGCCCATTCAACGACACATACTGACCTCGAGAAAATGCCGAACTTCGGCTATCCCATCCAAATCTGGAATAGAACCATTTGCGATACAGTCCACCACCATGTCGAACTCTGTATCAAGGAGATGGATCATGTCCACGAAGGTACTGATGAAGACCATGACCATGGTCTCGAGGGACCTGCTGGTGAGGGCAAACAGTCCTTGAATAAGAAGAAAAGATGGCCATTTCTTTATGAATCCAGCAGCATGTGGAGCGGCGTGGTCGAGTACTGGAAAGGTGAGGGGTCAACATAAAAAGGAGGTTTGGTGAGTCGTATCCTACCGAACATTCCCATCTTTTCTTCATCTTTTGCAGGATCCAGATACAGCTCCGACCTCTGCACTACGGCTGAGCCGTTGCTTTGGTAAATTGACCCAACTGGGTCCCCGTCGTCGTTCACAGTATCCACTCGATCGACTCCGAAGAAGAATATATGGACTCGGGTGCGTCTCCGGCAAGCATCATAGATCGTCCAAGACCCGGGATCCGAGGCCCGAAGCTGTGCTATTCTGTTGTACTTGGGCACGACTTTCGTTTGCCCTCCAGACGTCGAGCTGGAGCCAACAAGATAATCGGGTAGTCCAGGTGCCAACAAATCAACTACCTCGTTGGCTTTGCAAGGTTTTTCGAACAGCTTTGCAATGAACGGATTGTACGCCTCATATCTCGTGAGGGGTACTGTGCGCCGAAATGTCACGGAAAGGATGTCGTCATCCAGTTTATCGACGAGACCGCCGATAGCATGGCGAAAGTTGGCGAGTTCTGGAGCGGCCTGACCAAACTGCGTGTTGGAGTTTGCTTTCACTATTCTCGACCGAAGTTCTTCTGTTCGCCGCCTCAGTTTCTCGGATAGCGATGGCGGATTGAAGAGAAGGAGAGCTGGAACAGTCATGACGAAGAAATGCCAGTTTGCAACATGGCTCGCTAACCGGACCTTAAATACCTGTTCGGTGCGGTCCCGAACAGTGATCGTGAGCAAGATGTTCCGGCTCCCCTCCCAGGGGCCAGGGCACTTTCGTACAGGTGTTTGGGTCCAAAAATGGTCGTCGGCAATCGCACTTGTCCGTAGCCCGGGCCACCTGGTCCAGATACATTTAAGTTTCTTGTTGAAGGTCCGGGTCAGGGGTCAATCCGGTCCCGAACAAGAGGCTCACCATAAACAGGAGGCTGGCCGGTGGGGAAATCTCCTAGGTACGCCCCCGACATCGTACTTCCGCAAACCTTGGCCAGGAGAGGCTCCATTTTGTCCGCCTACAGTAAGGTAAGTGGTGCCTTGGTCAGAGGACTTAGCAATGTTGAAAGCCTGTGCACATTGCAGTCACTAGTGTCCACTGTGTTACGAAACAAGTAGTACTTTACCGTAAGGCTTAAGCCGAGTAGAGCTAAGTTCATTTTCATTTCTGCTGCACTCGTCTCTTGCCAAAGGCTCGAAAGTCCGAGTCCGGCATTCCGGGGTTTCGGCAACCAGTTAGGAAGCGTCCGGGTACAAACCTTGAACATGAAAGAGCAACAACGGCATACGCGATGTAGCCATCGATTACTCAAGTAACCGGCGTCACTATTTCTTGCTCTGCGCGGACCAGACCAGGTCCAGATGCTAGTAGCAATATGCCAAAACTCAAATTTCATCCCACATCCTCATATCATACAATAGCAGACCGCTCGAGTTATGGCAGCACAGAATGCTATTTCACGTCAAACGATGTCTGATACTAGTAAGATCCACGGACAACGGTGAACCAAACCCACTCACGGCGCGGAGCTCAGCGCTCAGCTTTTGGCGGGACGACGGGCATTTTGACTTGCCAAAAGGTTTACTCCCCGTATCGTATTTCAGCTGTCAAAAGTCCCCAAACGTCCCGGATCGTGGATTTACGAAACGTGTCGTGCGCAACTATCCAGGCGACGCTGCTGCCAGGTCGTGACAGTACGTCCAACACACGGCCCGGTACAAGTGCAAGCTCGCTAGTGGCGACTGAGAGTAGGGCCACGCGAGCGAGTAGTAAAAGGATGTACGTGCCTTGGTCGTCTGCAAGCTCTACGAAAAAGTCAATCGTGGTGGGCACGCATTGCTCGTCGATCGTTACGGTCCGGTGGACGACTTCGGACCCAAGAACGACATGTCCGCCCTCAACTCTTCTTCGCTGATCTGGGGATCGGACGCCTACACTATCCACAAGCGATCAGCGAGGGAAACTTAGATCGTGTGTACGGCAACACACACTTGCAGCGCCCGACAAATTGAATGATGGAACCGCCGTCCGCTGGATCGAACCCAGCAATTGCCACCACATATCCGAGACGATACGGCCATAGCTCATTCTGGCTCGTTACCATGACATCGTAGCACTCTCCGGGCTCGACCTCCCACTACGATACTGTTTAGCAAGGAGCCTCGTAAAGAGAAGTATTCATAAGTTGTGCCAGAGAACCGATCGATTCGCCTTTGCTGACATCCAAGAATTCAATAATGTCGGTGCTGGTCGGCTTGAACAGATTCAACTCGACCGGAAGGCAGGTCTCTGCATTTCCATAGGCAAAGGCATGTAGGTCCGCGTTCTGACTGAGAAACCATTGAGCCTACGTGCAAACATGATCAAAGGAACGAAGATCGAATGGGAAATTGGAATGATAAACGCACCAATTGGACGGACGAGGCGAAGGAACCACTGGTGATAGCAGCAACAGAACGCACGTTCGGCCAGGCACAAACCACGCAGCTCAGAACCTTTCGGGTCCGGAGAGGTCTTCATCTAACTCCAAACTGCAGTGGTATGACTTTGGCTCGTCGAGCTAGAGTCGACGAGAATATCGGGTAGTCGACTGCAGCGCTCGTTTTGCATTGGTTTCCGAAGAGCCTTGCGACGAACGGCGTGTATGCACCACACCGTATGTGGTGAAAGGGACAGTTTTTAGAAAGGTCTCGGTTCGACTCTCGGACAGGACAACGTCCGTCCGCTCCACCGACCGTGGCTGGCTATAGCATAACTCCGGGGGCGGCGGCAGTGCGAGCGAACTTGGTGTTTTGGCTACTGTCCGTGACCGAAGCTGGTTGGTTCGGTACCTCAACTGTTCAGAGAGCGACGTTGGGAAGGGGTTCGGCATACGTCAAGCTCCCAGTGAAAAAGAGCAGCATGCGGTTGTATGTCAGCGTATGTATGTCACTCCGACGGTTCTGGCCCGATAGCCTTTTAGACGGCTTCTACCACAATCTGGTACGGGTTCCTTCACTCCTCTGAGAAAACTTGACAATGCATTATGTGATGGAGGTGGCTTCGCCGCCGCGTCTTCGATTGCGATTGGAAGTTGGAACTTGAAGCAGAGAGAAACATGCATAGCCACTCCTCCCACTACAATAACAACAACAACACGAAATAAAACAGCGGCATTCTCGATTGCCGCATCATACACCGCATCATACAGTACAGTGCATAGTACATACACGAAAGCTCCATACAAATACACAGCTGCCCATCGGCCAGGCGCTCGTACACAGTCTTCGCCTAGAACCCTTTCTTATCCCACTCTCCATGCTTTTCTCCCTCCCGCATCCATCCGAGCCTATTCTGAGTGAGCCTCGCCACGCGCACGAAGAGTGTGCCATCCAGCTCCTGTAACCCCACCTTTTCTTCGGTTTCGCCTCCTGGCGCATACCAACCTTTCTTCCGAGTGCCATACAGCGACGATTTGTGGGCGAGCGCACGCTGGGTCTTGCAGAGATGCACGTCGGGATGGACGATCGTCGTCGAAATCATCGGATACCATGCGTCTGGTGTCTGCGCCAAAGTAGAGGTCGGCGTAGGGAGTGTGCCCGGAGCTGGTTCGGTGGTTGGCCCCGGTACTTTGTGTAAAAGGTCCTCCGTGCCTTTGTAGAAGGATCGGATATCTAGCGAAGGTCGTCCCCTCGACACGTAGGAAGTGAGGGCCTCGGTGAAATAAGCCAGTAATAATAGACGGTGAGAAGAAGACTTGTCGATGCACGATAACAAGGAAGGAAGAAAGATCGAAGACGTCACTATATGCATGTAGAAGAAATCGGCGTTGAAAGCTTCGTGGGGAGAGTATCCGCCGACGCCGTAGATGAGGACAGCTATCCAAGAAAGCTCCTCCACCGCGTCGGCCATATTGGTCTCGGTGGATACGTCGAAACTCCACATATCAACATACTCGTGTATGATAGGGCCGTACTCAGATAGAACAATTTCTTCGTCCATAGGTTTGATGTGAGACAAACGAGGGTCGCATGACACTAGGGCCAGGATGGAAAGGGCTGTGCGATTGCGGCCCTGTATGTTGACAGTGGAGTCTTCCAGGAACCAGGTTTTTGGAACCAAGTTTGAAGTGAAAGCATGAACTGCAGTCATAGCCAGGCCTAGAGAACAGAGTGTCAAGGGTCATACGGCGACGAACATTCTAAGACGAACCCTCAGCGGCGACGCCAATCGAATTAAACTCTGCACCATATCCAACATGGATAAAGGGATGTAGGGCGCCTCCCACCAAACGCGATAGCATTTCGGGAAATGCAGGACCAAAATTGGCCTTTGTAGTGAAAATATATTCCTCGAGGCACTTGTTCAAACCTTTCTGAAGGAGTTCAGACGCGAAGTAATCCCGATAGGCAGTATAGTAGCTGGTGGTGGGACACCACTCGATGAACAGGCGCGATGAGATGTCGGCTGACGGACGCACCGCTCATCACTAAGATGGTCGTAGAAATTGTTTCCGTCGATAGGCCCGGGCGATACGAATGCAGGGCGCTGATACTCGCAGTGGTTAGAATATGCAGCCTCAATGACAGGTCCAGGGGCACCCAGCGCCCAGATGGCAAGGACGTGGTGGGCAGCATGGCTGCACAGGGTGTCAGAGAGCGAGCAGAAGGTTTTATTGTGTAACATACTTGTGAAAACCTTTGTCATTGAAGAAGATGTGCCAGCGAACGTGGTTGTCTGAGAGAGACCGGATGAGCGCTGCTGTGGAGGCATCATCGATTCCGGGGAAAGTCCTAGGAAAGAACACGGAAGGAGGGAGAGTCGGTGGTGCAGGGAAAAGCCTGTCGAGGAACGCGGGCGTCATGATGATGATCGCACTCGAGCGAGGGTGCCACTACGGTGCCGTGCACTAAGAGATCAAAGGACCTCGGAAACTGCTTCGTCAAGTACGTGTTTCAAGGGGGCAGGGGAACTTCCCGCGGCTACCTCGATTCACGATGCCGGCGCTCGCACCTTTTGACCAAAGCAGCTAGACCAAATTCCCCAACCCGAGCTTGTCGTACTGCCAGTCCGTCGACAGTACGCCCGCAAGGCCGGGCATGGTTGGAGGGCGAGTTCGGCGCATCGAAATACGCTACAAGTTTGAGTGATCGTGTGGGTTGGAAGACCATCGACACCGCAGAGTACCGGATGTTCCCGAATCCCCGTTTGTCCCCCTGTGTTTGCGCAGCGTCCCGCGGCCGCCCATCGCCTTTGACCGTCTCCGACTCGATGGCGTCAATAACGTGGCACTGTTTACAGCTAATTTCAAAACGATAGACCGGTTTCGCCTGAGTTCCGCTTCGTTTTGGGTTTACCCTTGTTTACAGGATCCTGTCACACTCGGAGTCGGACCTCAAGAAAGTATGTAGAATGATTTTAGGGTTAGAGTCAATCAAAGCACGAGTTAGTGAGATGTAGCGTTGACAGCCTACAGCTGCGTCGGTCTATCATAGAATAATCGGTTTCCTCTTTGGCTTCTCCCTCGCGTCGTCGTACACTGCGTATCACCTCCTCGACGAGTACAAGGCTGCCTCGGCCGCGCTGCAGGCCGACCAGCTGGCCTCCAGTTCGACCCGTCCACCGCAGTGAACCGCAAGTCTGTTGTCTTTTCGACCAGCCACGACGACCAAGATTCCTGTTCCGCATCATGTCTGCCAGACGGCAGCCGTCCACCCCGTCGCTCGTCGCTCGTCCTCCCGGCAGCGGCCGCAGCGCACCCACCCACTGCCACTCCCTTACCTCCACCGACCATTCCGACACGATCAAACCTCCCCTAGTAAACGTGTCGGACTAGGGCGAAGTAAGGCACGAGCGGAGCCCAAGTGCTTGATCTACGGACTAGCGACGTAAGCGGGGGGCGGGGCTCCTTGTTTTCGTGCGCCCACCTTGTCGCTTGTCGCCCGTTTCAGCGCACCCACCCACCACTCCCTGCCTCCGTTGACCATTCCGGCTCCTCGCAGCTCACTCCTGGGTCCGGAGTGCGTGAGCTTGACTGCCAGGCACATGCTCCTGCGAGGTTTCCCACCCGCCCTCGCAGCCCTACCCGGCCAGTCAGGCGCCGTCCCGGGCTGGAGAGCGCTTCGTGCTCTCGCCTCTCTCGTCCATCCACTCCATCCTTCCCCCCTCTCCGCTCCTGAGCAGCGAGCTGACAGAGCGTCGTCCATAGACGAACATGTGCACACTCACGGCGACAACGCCACTACACCACTAGTACTCATTAGCGTACGCACAAACGGGAGGAGGTTTAATTGAAAACAATCGTATTGATTCTAACCCTAAAATCATTCTACATACGCGAGGCATACGCCGGGAGGGCCGGACGGCAGGATGCCGCTTTTCGGGCTCCGACATCGGATGCGCTGGCCCCCCCAGCTGTGGCAGTCCCGGATCTTTCCGACCCTGCCCAGGTGGCCAAACTCAAGGCCCTCCTGTCTGCTGTCACTCCAGGGGTGGATCTTTGCGCCCTCTTTTCTGCTGCGCCTACTGCTCCCGCTTTGCCCGCCTCCTCTTGAGGTATGCCCTTTTCCTTTCCTTTGCCTCCTTTGGCTCAGTTTTCGCTTAGCCTCTCTTGGCCCTTTGGCTTTGCTCCCCGGCTTTATTCACCCGGCAGTTCCCCCTTCCCTTTCGGCCTCTGCTTCTGGCCTCGCTCCCTCTTCACTGGGCAGCTCTAATTCCGTTTTTGTGCGCAAGCTTCCCTCGTTGCCTACCTTGCTCAGCGGCCATGAGTTCTTCCTTCCTTCCAGGGTCATGGAAACCCTCCAGGCTGGTTGGCGATCCCATATTCCCCTTACAGCGCTCGTCTCCAGGTCTTCAGCTTCCGCTGACTCCTCTGCCTCTTCATCCCGTCCACGTTTACTCCCCTTCCCTGATGACAAGAGTGAGGAGCTTATGTCTGTCGCCGATTGGTCCCAAGCATGGCCTCGCCTGGTTGAGGCGGTCCGGTCATATCTTCCTTGTGACGACCCTTCTAAGTTCG